>OY987317.1:4839149-5088149 GCA_963920655.1 Geranium rotundifolium | reverse complement strand
AAACCGTCAGTTGCAAAAGCGAGGCGCAGGTTACGAATTTCTGCTGAAAAACACGGGTATGTCCTGTCAAACATAATCCAATCTTCTCCGTCTGTTGGATGTTCGAGTGTATCAATCGTCCACAATCTGCCGCACTCTTTATTCTTCCTCTCTGTTTTTTCCTCCTAAATACCCCTCTGCCGCAATCTTGGCGCCTCTGCCCGCCGTCGCCGGCTTCACACGCACCGGAGTTACAGGATGAGATGTACACTCCGTCACCGCCACAGCCGACTCATCCAGGGCATACAGAGGTTGACTGGCAATTCCACGTCCCGGATAATCGGAAATTCCAGGAGATACTCGGAGACGTCGCTGGACCCTCCGAAGAGGACATTGTGCCGGATGAGTCTGAACTCCCGTTGAACGAGTGGAGGCTCTTTTCACCTCCACTACAGAGAGATTCCGAGGTACGAGCTGTACTTCGATTACAAAGTGGAAGTCGACTGCCTAAACACGAAGAGCTGGGAAGCCAGGGCAAGAAAAGAGCAAAAGGTCGACCTCAACATAGACCTAGAAGAGGGAGCAGTTCAGATGAACGAAGGTCCTTTGCTCTTGACTTGAAAAAATGGCCGACCACGTGTCCAAGGAGGACTGTTTTCAATGGAAAGAGTCAAGGCTATTATAGAGAAATTCGCTCGGGAACGCGACGCTTCCTACCAGACGTTTGGGGATTTGCCGGCGTCTGAGTTCTAGTCATTTTGGAGGAGTTTTAAGGTAATTTCAACATATACTCAAATTAATTTTTCAAATGCCATGTATTATAAATATTGACGTCGTGTTTGTCAATTTCAGAGTTAGTTTGCAGTGACCGATTCCGATGAGCTTAGGGGTTGGATTCGTGAGGCGGCCATAAGCGATTACAAGGAGCGAAAATCGAACATGAAGCGGTTTTACAAGCTCTATGTTGACCCTACTAAACTAGACCGTAATGGGATTCCCAAGTGTCTGAAAGGGAAGAAGTCCCAGTGGCGGTGGCTCGTTCATCATTTTGATGCCAACGAGGTATATTACTAATTTCATATGTAATAGGTTTTTTTTCAATTTACTTTAATTTTTTTTTCAGGAAAAAGTTGGGTCTCAAATGAGTACCATTCGCAGGAGCGAGAACAAATTAAACCGCCACACTGGCAAAGTCCCATTTCGACGTCTTTGGGAGAGGATGACAGAGGCCTGGCACACAACTTCTGAAAAAATGTTCCCAACTTGACCAATACGTCTGCTACTTTTGGATCGACGTATTTTCGAATCATAATCGGAAATATCCTCTGAATCAACACGTGACAGTCGTGCGTCTTGAGTTCGTAAAATCTTTTGTCTTCCTTTATTTTATTCTTCAAACTTCCCGCATATCCACTTGGGTACTTGACCATCCTAACATGGTCAAATACTTCTCCACGATCTTTTGGCTTCACAACATACCATGCCTGAGGAAGAACCCATTTTCCATCATTACCATATACAGGCCAAAGATGTGGTCGCACGTTTAAATTCTGTAACGTGAATCGGACCTTCTTATCATCCTTAGTGTTCCCACCAACTCCCATAACGATGCTCATTACATTCTCGCACACATTTTTCTCTATATGCATCACATCAAGGGCATGTCTCACTTGATGAGTCTTCCAATAATCCAGCTCCCAGAATATGCTTTTGTGCGTCCAACAATACTTCTCCCGAGTTGCCCTGGGTTTTAACAGCGGGTCCAAACTCTGTACTGGATATTCATTTTGAAATATGAATGAAAATACTTCCTCCCTAGAGCAGATACGAGGTGCGTCTCTTTCTTCAACTGTTCCATTAAAAGCTTGTCTCGCCCGACGCAGTCGATGTCTTCGATTTAAGTACCTGCGTGCACCCAAGTACGACGTCCTCCCCCGTTTATGAATGGAATCAATGTCGTCCATGCATATAGTACAAGTCTTGTAACTTTTTGTTTGAATTCCACCCAACATGCCCAACCCTGAATAGTCGCTAATAGTTCACATCACTGCAGCACGCATTTAGAAAGCTTCATCCTTAAACCTATCTCATGTCGGAACACCTTGAAGCCATAGTTCATGCAACTCATTGATCAATGACCTCATAAAATTATTCAAACATTTACCTGGTGACTTTGGACCAGATATCAACATCGTCAGCAGATTGTATTCCTTGTTCATTGCTATTGATGGGGGGAAATTTAGCGAGATAGCGAAAACGGGCTATAAGGCTGTGTGTTTGGTCCGAACGGACAGAAACCGTCAGTTGCAAAAGCGAGGCGCAGGTTACGAATTTCTGCTGAAAAACACGGGTATGTCCTGTCAAACATAATCCAATCTTCTCCGTCTGTTGGATGTTCGAGTGTATCATCGTCCACCATCTGCCGCACTCTTTATTCTTCCTCTCTGTTTTTTCCTCCTAAATACCCTCTGCCGCACTCTTGGCGCCTCTGCCCGCCGTCGCCGGCTTCACACGCACCGGAGTTACAGGATGAGATGTACACTCCGTCACCGCCACAGCCGACTCATCCAGGGCATACAGAGGTTGACTGGCAATTCCACGTCCCGGATAATCGGAAATTCCAGGAGATACTCGGAGACGTCGCTGGACCCTCCGAAGAGGACATTGTGCCGGATGAGTCTGAACTCCCGTTGAACGAGTGGAGGCTCTTTTCACCTCCACTACAGAGAGATTCCGAGGTACGAGCTGTACTTCGATTACAAAGTGGAAGTCGACTGCCTAAACACGAAGAGCTGGGAAGCCAGGGCAAGAAAAGAGCAAAAGGTCGACCTCAACATAGACCTAGAAGAGGGAGCAGTTCAGATGAACGAAGGTCCTTTGCTCTTGACTTGAAAAAATGGCCGACCATGTGTCCAAGGAGGACTGTTTTCAATGGAAAGAGTCAAGGCTATTATAGAGAAATTCGCTCGGGAACGCGACGCTTCCTACCAGACGTTTGGGGATTTGCCGGCGTCTGAGTTCTAGTCATTTTGGAGGAGTTTTAAGGTAATTTCAACATATACTCAAATTAATTTTTCAAATGCCATGTATTATAAATATTGACGTCGTGTTTGTCAATTTCAGAGTTAGTTTGCAGTGACCGATTCCGATGAGCTTAGGGGTTGGATTCGTGAGGCGGCCATAAGCGATTACAAGGAGCAAAAATCGAACATGAAGCGGTTTTACAAGCTCTATGTTGACCCTACTAAACTAGACCGTAATGGGATTCCCAAGTGTCTGAAAGGGAAGAAGTCCCAGTGGCGGTGGCTCGTTCATCATTTTGATGCCAACGAGGTATATTACTAATTTCATATGTAATAGGTTTTTTTTCAATTTACTTTAATTTTTTTTTCAGGAAAAAGTTGGGTCTCAAATGAGTACCATTCGCAGGAGCGAGAACAAATTAAACCGCCACACTGGCAAAGTCCCATTTCGACGTCTTTGGGAGAGGATGACAGAGGCCGGGGAAGTGGAGGTCTTCAAAAAGTTGGAGGCCTTACTCAAGGCTCACAAGGTCCCTAAGCCTGGTGATGGTCCACAAGAGGGGGAGGAGGAACTCAACCCGAAACTTGTAAGTTTATTTAATTTTTTTCATATAATTTTAATATTTAAATTTATTATATTAATCAATTTTTTTGCAGATTTACATTAAGAATGCACTTAGGGATTGGAAGAATGATGGGGCGAACTACAACGAGGATGGAACGCTGAACAAGATGACTGACGCTGAAGAGGATGAGGTCATGCGACTAGCTGCTGAGCATGTTCGCGAGGTCGAGCTTGCAAGAGAAGTTACCATAGAACCCTCCAGAGGACGACGCATTCGGGGCTGCGGGAGTGATTACAAGGCACCGCCGAGATAGAGAAGATGTTCGACCTCCTCCGCCAGGATGATGTTATTACGGAACTTCGCGTTGATTGACAGATGACGTACGCAGCTACATCGTCAAATGTCGTGTTTGTCATCCCCGTCTTTTGTTTGATTGACAGAATTTGCAGCAATGCGGCCAACGCTGTATCATCGCTACCATCATACAATGGTTTCTCCATCTCTGCCACCAACTGCTTGTACTTTCTCGTCGTTGCTTTAGCAGCATCTACTTGAATCGCCATATCAGTTGCTTCTCTAAATATTTCAACTCTAACATCTCGACCTGGGTCTACATCATGCACGAACTGATGAACATGATCAACCACGGGACTGTGAACAGGGGAATAACGAAGACCCTGGTTACTGCTCTCCCCGACTTCTCCCACTTCGCCATGTTCGGTCCGTATTGTACAATATCTCATGAACCCTTTCCTAAGTAAATGTATACAAATGGTCGGCATCTCGTGGAAACGAAAATTACAACATGTCAAACACATGCACTTGAATCAATCTGTGCCGTATTGTATATCATTTTCTCTCGCAAAAATTAAGAAACTGCTAACACCTCTCTTGAAAGCATTTGTTGACCTATCCACGATCGATCCATTTTTTTTTACGTTTTAAACAATCACTAGTTACTAAATCACACTACTATATCTAAACTCTATTTCGAAATAAAACGATATATATATATATATACACACACACGTACATACCTTAGAATGGACGAATGATTTGCACATACGATATCTTCGGATTCTTGATAGGTTTATTTGCCTCTACAAGTCGTATATTTGAACACTCAATTTGTAACTCCCAACACAACATCAACTTTCTGCAATTTATAGGCAGAAAGTTGATGACTGCGCACCCACAAAAGTACGCAGGCACAAGCTAAGGAAATCGCACATTCATCGTGTGCGTTGTCCTTGGCAACGATCTCATGTGTAACGGCTATACATCCGACCGTTGCCAACAATCGGTCAATTTTAGTCAAAATGTACAAACTGCGCACGCACATGTGAGTGCGCAGTCCTAAGCTTGTAACTGCGCACTTTCTGGTGCGCAGTTCTGGCCTTGTCTTATGCCTGCGCACATAGACGGTGCGCAATCATGGCCTTGGCTTAGGACTGCGCACGTTCTCTATGTGCGCAGTTGTCAAGACAAAATGGTGTAGTGCATGGCTTCAGAGTCTTTGATTTGAGCTTGTAGCCCATCTTTAATTCCTCCTCCCTTTGGTACTTAGTGTTGGGGAGATTCGGGCCTTACCTAGGAGGAGCACCAAAGGAAAGTCCACCTTTGACCCAAAAGACTAGCCTAGTGGGTCTAGGGTCCAATGTGTATATAAACCCTCCTTATACTTAATAATCTTTCGATGTGGGACTTTGAACTCACATGTGGACATAACAATCTCCCCCTCCACATTGAGTCCCATCACATCGGGCTGACTCCCCCTAAGCCCACATTCTTTACCTTGGTATACTCTTCCACAAGGGCCATTTTCATCCTATCTGAGCCTCACCATGAGAGTGGCCAACTCATGATCCCGGTCTTACTAGCCATAGAAATACCCGACCCACTTAACCAGGAGAGTCTACCGAACCAAGGCTCTGATACCACTGTTGGGGAGATCCGGGCCTTACCAAGGAAGAGCACCCAAGGAAAGCCCATACACACATCAGAGCCCACCTTTGACCCAAAAGACTAGCCTAGTGAGTCTAGGGTCCAATTTGTATATAAACCCTCCTTATACTTAATAATTTTCCGATGTGTGACTTTGAACTCACATGTGTACATAACACTTAGTCCACTTCTTGTCTACATTTTTATCAGCTAAATCCAATTATCTTATTAAAAAGGAATTGAAGATCCCGAGCAGAAAACAACAAGACCAAATCCCAAAGGTTAAAGAAATTAATTATACGCGAATGTTGCTGGGGTCTGCATGCATAATTAATTATAGAGAAAATTCCACTTAGCATCTCTTAAGTTTGGCCGAGTTTCACTTAACTCCCTTTAACTTCAAATCAACTTGTGAAGTCCCTTAAGTTTGAAAAGGTTTCACTTTACCCTTTTCTGTTAACTTTTTTGCAAAATGACGAAAATACCCTTTTATTGAAAAATTATAATAAATTAATAAAAATTATTTTTGAACTTTTTTATATAATCTTTTCATTGTATAAAATAAATAATAAAATTCTGTTAGTAGTAAAAATAATTTTTTAAATTTTTTCTTATAAATTTTTTTAAAAAAATTTAAAATGATTTTTAAACATTGTTTTTTTTATTTTTAAATTTTTTATGAAATTTATTTTTTTTTTAAATTACTACTAAAATATTTTTTATTCTTTATTTTTGTAAATAAAAATAAGAAAACAAAAAGTTCAAAATCATTTTTATTTATTTTTTATTTTTTTTAGTGAAAGGGTATTTTTGTCATTTCACAAAAAGTTAACAGAATTTTCAAAAAAGTTAACTGAAAATGGGTGAAGTGAGAATTTTGCAAACTTAAGGGACTTCACAAGTAGATTTTGAACTTAAAAGGATTTAAGTGAAACTCGGCCAAACTTAGGGGTGACTAAGTGGAATTTTCCCTTAATTATATACGAGAGCGTGTGTCAAAGTTATGCACATGCCTAGCCTGCCATAAAATGAAATTGTTCACGTGTCAGGGGAGTGTTAACTGTTAAATGCTTTATACATGTATAGGTAAAAGCCAAACCTGATAAATGTTCTTGTTACTCTTATAGCATGAGAATCACAATTCCTTGTGTGTGGCAATTGCAGCCCAATGAACAGAATCTAACAAATATGTTGTCATGACTAGATGAATCTCCCAATTAATGATTGCTGGTTCCAATCGTGATCCGTTTGGTAGTTGATTATGCTTGCATAAACTGTGTTCATTAATTGGTCGATGTTTATTGTTTTGTTCATTTTCTGTAGACAATGGGTGACAAATGGAAAAGTATTAACAAGGGCTCCAATGGTGACCGTATTGCTGAAATCTCAGGTGAGTTGTTTACTATCACTACAGTTCCTCATTTTTTTTAACCACTTAGGGGAAAGGGGAGCTAAAGCATGTTCTAGAGTTATGGTGAAATACACACAATGAGTTCATTCTCACTGTGGCATTAATTTGTGGTTAAATAACCTGTAAGTAGTATCTTTCCCATACAAGAACTTTGTATCTGCATGCTTGAAAGGCTTTTGCTTGTAGCTGGTTCGGTGTTGGCTTTCTTTCAGTCTAGGATTAGCTTTTCTGGTTATTTGAATTTGGGTTTTGTTTTATTTCTTCTCGTTCTACTTTTCCCCTTGTCGGGTCATCTTAATAAAAATTTCCCTGTGTTTATCAGAAAATAACAATTCCAGACATCAATTATGTAATGTACAAAATCATTATTCATTTCCATAAGTTTTATATATATATATTTTTTGTTTGCAGAACCAGTTTAGGTTTGGTAGTGCTGGTATTGGCAGCCAGCTAAAGCTTGTCTATGCAGGAACCCTAGAACATGTCATAGCTGCGGAGAGAAAGGAACTATACACCCACTTTTTTAATCATCTGAAAGGACTTCGCAAACGTTTACTTGCAGAGGATGATGAGATCTTAAAAGCGATCAAATGAAGCTTAGCTGCTCTGCACAATCAAGTTTCTCATGGTCGAGGGAAGTTCTTATACTGTAGTTCTAGTGAAACTAATTTTATGTGCCCCATATTTTGCTAACTGACAATGGGCAACTTTTGGTAAAGCTGTAGTGTAAAAGGGTGATGGAGATATATATAGGTGAATGTTGTCTACTGGGATAGGACTAATTGAGAAGCCTCAGCTCTTTTCTGGGCCTAAACTCTATTGAACTATAAAGTGGTTTCAAATGTGTGTTTTTATAAACATGCATGG
Organism: Geranium rotundifolium; assembly: GCA_963920655.1. Taxonomy (NCBI): domain Eukaryota; kingdom Viridiplantae; phylum Streptophyta; class Magnoliopsida; order Geraniales; family Geraniaceae; genus Geranium; species Geranium rotundifolium. The sequence continues at coordinate 5,080,359 of OY987317.1, read as the reverse complement.
TATGGTGATCTTTATTATATATAGTACCCTGCCTCTTGTGCATATCTCCATAATCATTTGGTGTTGATATTATGTTACTTATTTTACATTTGATTTTTCAGAAGCCATCCCATTAGTAGAGCTTGTGTTATAGTGCTATACTTGTCTCTCAAGGCACATCATAGTAGCTGTATAGCCTGTTGCATGCATATGTTATTGTACTCTGTTTCTATTAGTTTATTACAGTCATTTGCTCCAATGACTATATGATTTGTAAAAAGTAGTTGTCAAGTATTTCATTTTTGTAAATAGTGGGGAACTTACTTTATTGAATAGTTATGAATTTATCATTACAATTTCAAAACGTGTAATTTTATCCAATCAAATGCAAATGACCCTGAAATGAAAATGCTAAAATATTTGTTTGTCTCTTCTCCACTTGTCGAGTTGGTCTGACTCCCCTTTTTCATTGCAGTGTTTTCATGTCATAGACGGTTAGAGAATAAGAAAATTGATGAGGTTAAGTTAGAAAAATAAATCATTTTTATATTAAAAAAATTAATTCTAAGGGTTACGTTTATTTTGGACAATTACATGTTTTGCAAAAAAAAATTAAAATGAACTCTTCACTTATAGAATCACGAGAGAGAAAGAACTCAACACTAGAAGATCGAGTATTAGCCGTGTACGGTTTACAAATAAACAGTAAAAAACAACATTAATACACTCTACTTCTCGACACTTCCAAGCAACCATGTCGGACACACCGACCACCAAAACTAAAACACACTAAACAAACGAAAACATGTTAGACACTATGCAGCCGCTAAACATCAGTAAACCTAACAACACGAAACACATACACAAACAAAACTAAAAACAACAAACACAACAAATGTACAAAACAGACCACCCTTCCACCTTGTTCAGGGGGACATTCTCTCAACTGAGCCTAGACACCTCAACGAGCTTCCACCACCAAAAAACGCCCCGACCACTGCCACCCATCGAGATCTTTTCGCAACGGGCGGAGCCCGACACTCCACCCCGCGCTGCACCAACCTCCGCCATCACCGCCACCCTCACCGCCTAGGCCTCCCCATCCCTCTCAGGCCACCACCAACACAGTCAAACCAGACCAGATCTGGACATACCATATCTTAATCCCGTTCAAAATGCCCGAGCGAACAACCTCCTTCCACGAGCTCTCAGATCCACCCCCACAGCAACCGCCGCAACACTAAGAAAAGGATGGTCGCTGGTGCGCCGAAACCGGAGACTGGCGGTGCCACTGACGACCTTAAGGTTATAGAGACGGGGGAAGCTTTTTCAAGAGAGAAGAGAATGGTCGGTGTCCTGCAAATGATTTGTTAAGTTCACATCTAATCTTTGAAAGAATTAAATAGTTCACCACTAGTTCATATAATATTTGCTTAAAAAATTTAACTTTTTTTGTTTGATCATTTACTGTCTTAATTAGTTATCGAGTCAGCACAATACCTGTACCACCTTCTACTCACAATAGTAAAATACAAAATTTTCAGATATACTTGTGTTCTTTAAACTGTAGAGACGCAAAACTAATGACGGTTCGAGAAAAAATATGTAATTAAATTAAATTAAAATTAAACCCAACACACAACTCAAGCAATAAAAGTGGAACAAAAATAAATAAACTAAATCTGTTTTCACGTATTCACATAACTAACCAGAGCTCAATAAGCGCTAGCTACAGAGACCATTCGAAATAATCAAAGGTAAGAAAAAAAACACATTTTCATATGTATCTGGCAATATTCTTCTTCTTCTCATTATCGAATCTTATGAATGTGAAAGCTGTAAATTTTGTGTGATTATTTGTTACTGTGTTTTGATTCAGGTGGGGTTTGAATTTGATGGAGATGGGTTGTGCATTAATAGTTTTGGGGATATTGTTGTTGATGATGGTTGAAGGATCGTTTGGGATCAGATTTGTGATAGACAGAGAAGAGTGCTTCTCTCATAATGTGGAATACGAAGGCGACACTGTTCATGTTTCCTTCGTTGTTATTAAGGCTGATGCTCCTTGGCATTACGGCGATGATGGTATCGATCTTGAGGTATATTTGAAGAAAATGTATTTCACATTCTTTTCTTATAAGAATATAGAGTTAATTGCAAATAGAAACAGTTTTCGTGTTATCGCGGTGAACTCGAAAGTGTATCATGGCACATTGGCACCAAGGTTGAGAATTTTTTAGTATCAAAACCGGTTTAAATATATGGAAAACATCAGTTTCTTACTCACGTGATACACATGTGAGAGTATAGCTTTACGTGATCACCAAATTGTCTTTTAATTAAAAATTAAAATAATTTCACAGGCGCCATTCTCGAGCTTTCGGGCAAAATCGAGATGGCGGAATTGAACGTTCACGTCCTAAATATTTTTGACATTTCAAATGTTAGTAATGTTGAGATATTAAAATTCTTGACCGTGGTGACACGATAATCGTGTATATATAGTTCACTGTGATGACATGTAATTTTCCCTTATTTTTCTAAATTTTCTAAGAAATTGACAATAAAATTAAAAATATAATTATTCAACTCGAGCTTGCTAGTTTTCCTATTTGTCTATTTTTTTTTTTGGGAAAATGTTCCAATTTTGGTGTACTTTTATGTCAACTTTTGTTTATTCTATACTATCGAGCTATAGGTCGGGATGGTCGGTGGAAGAATATGATAAGTGACCAGCTGAGTTGGGAAAAAATAAAATAAAATTTTAATTCCATATGCAACTTCACTTGTTTTGCAAAAACAATGATAAGTTGATAGTGACTTTTTGCAATGAAAAATTACACAGATACTCGAATCACAAAATTGGGATAGTAGTGGTTTTTTGCAAAGAAAATATGTTGATTGTTATTATATTACATAGCTTCTTATTAGATTTGATCGTATGTATATATAAGTCTATTGATTTTGTAGCTTGTGGTGAGCAGATAAAGGGACCTTCTGGTGAGCATGTTCACGACTTCCATGACAGGACGAGTGAGAAATACGAGTTTGTAGTCCACAGGAAAGGGCTGTATCGCTTCTGCTTCTACAACAAGTCGCCGTATCACGAAACTATCGACTTTGACGTCCACGTTGGCCACTTCACTTACTTTGATCAGCACGCTAAAGACGGTGATCATCACATTCGTTCGCGCCCTTTTTAATTAATTCAAGTCTTGTTAGTTTTTGTTTCATTTCATTTGAAGATATCAAAACTGTGTTTATTTTGTGAATGAATATGTGCAGAGCATTTTAACCCGTTGTTGGAGCAGATAGCAAAGTTGGAGGAAGCTCTCTACAACATCCAGTTCGAACAGCATTGGTTAGAGGCTCAGACTGATCGCCAAGCAATATGTACTCTTCCGACCATATATTACATTTATCACAAAATCTTATTTGTGAAGTTGCAATTTCGTCATTTTTATACAAATACGTACATTTTGCACAAAAAAATCAAAGTTCACATCACATTTTCACTATCAACAAATAAGTATACAATAGTGTCATGGCATACAACACTTTTTTGCCATGTTCCATTTTTATTTAATTTCAATGGTGTTTTCGGCTTCTAAAAAGGTATGGAATGCTTTTGTATTGAGTACTGATCTTAGGAAGCTATGTTTCCAATAAAACTGGATTTGCAGTGAACGACGGGATGGGGCATAGAGCAATGTACAAGGCAATGTTCGAGTCAGCAGCACTTGTCGGGGCTAGCGTCCTTCAGGTCTTCCTTCTGCAGCGCTTGTTTGAACGTAAACTCGGGACCTCCAGAGTTTAACACTCTTTGATTAGGTCAAGCGTTGTTTTCGTTTTTATCAAATAGCTGTTTTCTTCATATCTGTTCATAATATTGCAAGCTGCAAGTTTCAGCTTGTTGGATATTTGCTTGTTTGAGTAAATTATATAGTTTTTGAATCACATAGTCCAAGTGCCGCTTACAATTAATTGAAAATCACATTATAGAGAAATGGGCAAGGTACTTATTATGCATTACCAATATTCATTCAAGCCCCATGTCGACGCGCGACCGGAGGGAGGGGACACCGAGACACGGCCGGACACGGCCGGAGCTCCCCCCAAAACTGAATTGATTGGTAGAGAGAGACGGTGAGGTTGGAGAGGAATGATAAGTTTTAAAATTTCTACTTTTAGTCGGGTGCATTTTTGTCTTTTAGCTTTCGAAATTAGCATTTCTCAGTGTCCTAAATCTGAATAACCAAAATATTAGTTTACGTGTAACTAAGTAAAAAGACCATATAAATATATATATATATATTTGTGTTTTTCCCCAAAAAAAAAGACCATATAAATATATATATATATATATTTGTGTTTTTCCCCAAAAAAATATATGCATTTCCGATGATAAACTAATGTTAAAAGTACAATAATTTTATCCTTAAACCCATGTTGCTATTCTTAATTTTTTTGTGTACAAAGAATATTTGATCATATAGTGTGTACAGCTCTTAGACTCCCTATATGTTTCTCTTGTGAATATTATACACTTGTTTAAACTTTGTGCAACAAATGAACTAAAATGTATATATATAGCAGCCTTATAGCATCTTCTCGAATTTATCGAGCCTCTTCACCCTCTGCATTGCCCTGATGAGCAGCGTCAAGAAAACTCCTGCAAGGAGTCGACAGATAAAACCATCAAATTCATCGATCTCAGATATTAAGGAGTAGCTACTTTTATTTTTGATTGATTTATCACCTGCACCGACGAACGATCCGTTTGCGATAACTTCACTGCCTTGACTGGTGAACGTCACCCCTAGATTCAGCAAGGTACCTCCCAAGACGGTGTACATTGTCGCCATTTGTAGTATTGTTGCTTTTCTAGCTGACCTTTCAGACTGAAAATGTAGTTTCGAGTTTTTGAGTTAAAAAATTGTTGTTCAGCTAAGGGAATAAGGGCTTGAGGGTGATGAATGATATAATACCTCAAGAACCCGGACTCTGAGCTTTAAATCGCCAGATTCGAGTTGCTGCACGAACTCCTCTATCCGCTGAACTCTGTATGGCATGGACATGGTGTAGCTTCTAGCCTGTAAAAATAAGTAGTTTATAATATTGGGGACGTGTTTTGCAACAATTGAGAACGACAAAGATAGGAAATGTGGATCGAAAGCGTACATCATTGGCTTGTTTTGTTATCTCCTGCACGATTTGTGGCCCATTGCTCTGCTTCTGCCGGATGTCTAATAGCTCCTGTTAGGCGTGTTATGAAATCATCAGTTTTGTTCATTAATTGTATAAACTGATTTGGTGAATCATTACGAAAGGCTATGGACAATAGATGACGGTGTTGAACCTGTGCGTATGGTGCAGCAATCTTCGCAAAGGAAAATTTAGGATCGAGAATGTATCCAATACCTGTAAGGAAACCGTGATAATTAGAGAGCGCAAAAGGAAAACACAGCTGTTTTGCTTCCAACTTCTACGTGTTAAGAAGGTACAGAGCATAGAAAGAAAGCTAATTTATGTTTCATAGTTCAGCTATTGTCCAAACCATCACTATACATGGAAATATTTATTATCCTAACGGGGCATTAAGTGATTTTGAAGGATAACTCGATGTGTAAAGAGAGAGAAGAACCTTCGAGTGTTGAAAATGCCCTCAGAACGAAGGTGAAGGTGGACGGAAATCTGAAGGGTTGATCTTGCGCAATTGCAAATAAGTCCTGTCACACAAAAAATCAGTAATTAGCAAATTCTAATCAGATAATTATAATGCCACACAGCGTGTTGTGAAAATGCAGTGGCAAACCTCTCCGATTGCAGAAATAGTAGCCTGTTGATCTGGTGTTTGGTTCAACAGATTGTCCAAAAAGAACTGCACAGATCTCCTCACCTAGGAACAAAACAAAGAGAAGATAATGCACGAGAATGCCAAAACTATTTAAGCGCATATTCAACAGAAGAATCTTCCTTACTGCTGACAAGTCTCCCGTTGGCTGAAGTGCTTCGAGATCTATCAGGCGCTGCATAACCTGCATGATGAGTGCTTGTAATAATTAGAACAAAATCTAACAGGACCATTGATCCAAAGGGGATTGGATTGAATGTGACACCTTTTTCGCGTCTTTTTCATAAACAGCGTAGAAAAGGTCCAGCAATCTCTCCCTTGTAAAAGATTTTATCTCCCCCATCATGCCGAAATCATAATAGATGAGTGCTTCATCCACATCGATGGCAAGATTCCCGGGATGAGGGTCAGCGTGAAAGAAACCAGTTCTCAGTATCTGAGTTCATATCAAACAATCCACTAATCAAAATTTATATGCACACTTGTAATATTATATTTAGTATGAGTCCATTTCGAAAGGGCTAATAACTCCAACCTGAATTAAGTATGCTTCAATAGCCCGAGATGAGATTCGAGATCGGCTGTAGCCCCGTGCATCGAGCATGTCCACCCTATTTATCTTAACACCTGCACATAGAAGCAGCAAGTCAAATGAAGATATTCAAGTTGTTGCCGCACCTTGAACAAAAAAAAGAAAAGAAAAAGGAAAGTGAAGTGAAGTGAAGCTTTGAACCTGGTACATACTCCAATGTCAACACCTTTTTGGCAGTATAGTCCCAATAAACCAACTGAAAGAAAGAAAAAAAAGAGTTCATAAGTAAGAATCAGTATAATGCGTTTTTTTTTCCATTCAGCTTTACAGGTGCATATTATAAACTTGAGTAAAATGGAAAAAAGGAATTATTTGGACAGGCTTCAATTTTCTTGTAATGTTGTAGAAAGAAACATACAGGTACTCGGACCCACTTTATATTCCGAAAATCTCGGCGGAATCTATCAGCATTCTTCCCTTCATTGATATAATCAATCTCTTGATACAAAATCCTGAAACCATCATAAACACAGTGATAATCAAAATAAGAATAGTTTATATGCTAAACATCACACTTACATCTATAGTTTAAAAGGTTATATAAATGCAAAACTTCCAAATACAAATACCATTACTTACATGGCACATTCTTCATAAATACCAGTCCAATCTCTTAATGGACCACCAAGGGTTTCACTTTTCTGAAAATAGTCTGCAATCAGCTTTAAGTTTCCTGAATGGAAGCAGCAAATATTTAGTTAAAATGAGAACTGAAGACTGAGTTCATGCATGCATTTTCCAGACCCATTACTTTTAAGGATGTTTAAAAATTAAGCAATCAAATAAAGCAATATCCATATAAGTAATTGTGTTCCATCACAATATTAATATCCTGACTCAAAAATCATTGAAACAACAAATTCTGAAATCACATGCATTTTCTATGCACAGTTAATTTGTTATATTAAGCATACATTGCTTGAAACAGCCTCACGTTAAAAATCATCAAGAACTATACCAAGAAAATAAATCCCAAAACAATATGGAAAGGGAAAACTCAATTGAGGATAAAAAAAGTACTACATACGTAAGTCAATGTCAAAAAGCTTCTTGAGACCCGGCCTTTGAACTTTCACTACTACCTTTTCTCCATTATGGAGGATAGCCCGATGTACCTAAAGACAGAAACTCGAGATCAGTGCCACTGAGAAAATACATGCAGGTAAGAAGAAACATCCAAAGAAGTAAGCATACTGGAATGGTTACTCAAAACTTTACAGCTCACTATGTTGTTATAAAGCATAAAAGAGAAGGACATAGAGCAGAATCTATAAATCATGACTAATATCAGTATTCTGCATCCTGCCACATTTACCATTTAGCAAAAGAGTAAGCACATCTGCACTAGTACGTTCATCCCTCTTTTCTCTCAAAATACTGATCAGTCTAAGATCATGTACTATCTTCACGTTCAAGAATATTTTCGATAATGCTTAGAATATTGAAACAAGTGTTGTCACATTCTTCAGGCCATCTATACAACTTAAAACCACTGACCATACTTTAAGTAGTTTCAACACTTGGTTTTTTAGTTCCTTTCTCTAGTAGAGGAGGTATGCACGTACTTTGGGAAGCATCAAAATCCCACACGGGTTCGAGCCCAGGCAGAGAAAAATGTTGTTTTTGCCGATAAAAAAAAACTTGTCCAGAAAAATTACGAAAAAGAGAGCTGGATACCTGACCAAGACTGGCTGCGGCAATAGGCTGGTCCTCGAACTCCTTGTACAATACTTTAATTGGAGCTCCCAGTTCCTTCTCAATGAACTCTCTCGCTTTCTTCGGTGAGAAGGCAGGGACCCTATCCTGAATTTTATAGCAGGGGATTTTGTATAAGACTTAAGCCAAACCAAGAAAAACGAAACATTCTTCATTATCCTAAAGAAAAATATATTGCTTCATGAGCAAGGGAAGGGCATTATTTACAGAAATACAAGAGATGTTGAGACCTACCTGCAATTTGGCGAGCTCATCCACAAATTCACGTGGAAATAGATCTGACCTTGTTGAAGATAATTGTCCTAGTTTGATAAAAGTTGGACCTAGTTGCAGTACTTGTTCCCTTAGCCATGAAGCCGTTTTTCGCCTTCTGTCTTTCTGAAAGATGTCAATTATAAATATAGATGAGATAAGAAGTGTATCAAACATAAATTCGTGATGGTAGACACAGAAAATTTGATGTGTCGACAAAATGTAAGTGACGGCTTAATCCCACGTATGGATCATAATAATTCTTAGGGTGTTAAGATTGTTTATATTTTAGGTGCAAAAAGGGTAACATGATTTTTATTTTAAAAAAATACACCTGGATTTATACAAATATTTGGAAAAAAAGCATCAGCAAATTAGTACCAGGACGGGAAACAATGACACAACGCATCGAAACTAACCTGCTTTTCTTCTGAGAAAGCTCCAAAATACGTCCATTTCTCAGTGTCAAAAAGAACCCGAACACGTAAGGAAAGAACAAAAGACCATACGTCTAGCGATCTTTGCCAGGAGCTGTAATTTTCATTGGCCCAACTGAAACCTTCATCTGAGGGTAGAATCTTTAGCTCCTCAATTGGGGGAAGGTTTCTGGATTCATTAGACTTCAGTGTCTTAACCAGAGCTGGGGTAGGATCTCTTTTCTCTACGCTTGCTCCATTGACAACTCTCTTTGTTCCATTGACTTTCTCTACTTTATCAGTAGACAAGGCCTTTTGTCTTGCAATATCACTTGCAGGCACCATTTTAACAGCACGTCCATTGCTACCTGATTTTGAGGGTGACTCGGCCTGTCTCATTTTCACTTGCAACCGAACAGATCTACGGTTCTTGTGTGATTTGTGAGTTCTATCAGATACCACAAACTGAGTTGAGATTGAGTTTGAGAAACTCAGGCTCTCTGTCATCCTTCCTTGATTTGTTAACTCTCCACTGCGGCAATAACAGCTGTTTGAAGCCAATATTGCCGCCATTAAACCAGATGATACCTGGAGAATCAACAATCAACATTGAGGCCGTGCCAATATGTGCTATACATAAGAGATTCTTTATCGACGATGGAGGCACACTATAACTTTAATATAGTACTTCAACCTTCCAGCTATGCATACTGATTTCGAAGTTTTTCCAGAAAACAGAAGCTATAAAAACATCTCAAGTTCTCAACCAACACAAATAGACAATAGACTTCAATTAGGATCATGAAAACTAACTGGTAAAGTAGGAAGTGTGAACGGCAAACCTCGAATTGAAATGATGAAGCAGGAAGAACTATAAACGAAAGACACTGACAGGAACTGGGAAGTTACTTCTTTTAATTGGCTATTGTTGATTAATATGTCCTCACCAAACAACCAGAATATCAGTAATAGTCATAGCCCATAGGTGACTCAATGATCAGTATACTTATAAAAAATAAGTGGCTGATGTTTCAAAAACTCAAACAAGAAATCTAGAATTCCTTTCTATCACTTTATAGACCAACCTGACAAGGTAGCCAATACAAATATGTAGAAAATAAGGAACCAACTAAGGATGTCAATAACTGGCTGCAATCAGCTGAACTTCATAACTATTCAGTCAAAATCAAAACAGTGAGAATTGGAGCAAACTATCCACGCCCCCACACATAGCAAGCTCCACTCTCCATTACCAATCATCAATTTACAAAGCAAGAGACTGCAATTCGCAGTACCAATCACCAAAAACCCAAATAACAAAAGAAAAAAAACAACACAAACCCAGTTCAATAGGAGGCAAAACAAGACAACCCAACTCAGTTTCCCAGAACTTTCTCGAGAACCAAACAGAACCCAGATGATAAAAATGCAAGCTTTCTTGCTCACTCACCGTCAAACAAAGATTCAGAATCAGGAAGTGTGATGTAGTTGGAGCACAGCACAGCAGAGCAAGAAGATGACTAATGTTGAAATGAATACACAATAATGGGTAGAGAAGTGTGGATTAAGCCATTAAAGAAGCAGGCGTGCACTCCTTGGCAACTATGGGCTTCAAGTTTCTTGGTTGCTTAGCGGTCGAGGACAAACCGATACTGAGAAAGGAAGGATCTTTAAGGAGCACCACCAGTCACCATGTGGGTGCGTGTAACGTGTTGGGCTTCCCAATTGTTTAGGTCTCGGGTCAAATTGCATAACCATTTACCTCTATAATTTACTTTTAATGAAATTTGTAGCCAAAAACCAGATATGAACCGACAAGAAGGTGACTGAACAATCGTTAATGAATAGTCCTAATTTTCTGGGTTATCATGTCCAGCCATTTGAGTTGATTTGGCAATTCATTTGGTTGATGACATTGGTTTGATCTGAAAATAATGTTGTATTATGAAATGAATTTAATTGTAATTTTTGTCATCAATTTTATTGGTAATTGCCTAATTTTCCCAGTTGATGGAGAAAAATAAGCCACCACTTGTTATTATTGTGCAGTCGTGGCCAAATGAGAGTCTTTCACTTTATTTTATTTTGTATCTTTGTAAAAACAAAAAATATAAGAAGTAGAGGAAAATCAGAGATATTTGTTGTTTTGTTTTTTCATAAGAAAATGGAACATTTGATTTGACCACCGCTTGTGTGTGGTCGTGTTAAGGTGAACCTCGGAAAGCAACAACCTTAAATTTGATCCACGAAAAATCAATATATCAAATATGTTCACCGAACCATAGCAAAATGCAGTATACAAGAATTCCCCTTATAAATCTAGTCATGTTTTGCTTTCTTTCTCCAAAAACACTGCTTATTGATTGATAGACAGATGTAAATCTATCAAAATTTGGACTTGCTGAGCAATTGAAGTGTGCAAGAACACCAAAAGCATAATTTAAAGATCTTAGGCATAACAAAATGGCACAAAAACACACAAACATGGAACCAAGAGCAATCGCCAGAAATGGGAGTTACGGGTTTAAGATAAAAACTCAACTTTCTAAGGGTTTAAGATCAACGGTGGTTTTTGTATATAGGTGGATACATTGTTGATACTTTGCTATATTTAAGGGGAAAATGGCCATTTTCAATTGATTATAATTACACGGATGTTAGATTTTATTTTGATCATCGCTTTTTACTTTACTACAATTCATTCAATTCTGTTAATTTTTTATTACCCTTTCAACATATTTCAAAATTTTAAAAGTACTCCTAACTTAATCCCGACCCTCATCTCTGCTCCAGATTGTCAACAACTCTTGTCTCGTCTCGCCTTCGGCCGCGTCCACCTCCATCTCCAAAACGAACTAGTATTTTCCTCCGCTATCTTCGTCGACCCACAACCTGACGTTAATGTTCTAAACCAGAGCCTCACTCTAATTCTGCTCATCGGATAAAATGGCTCCGTCGAACTCTTCTTCGATTTTGTTTCGTCTCGATCATCGTTGACAACGAGCTCAAGGTTCCAGATCGACGAGCTGGAGTAGGTGTTCAAAAAGTTTGACAAGAGCAAGGATGGGAAGATCTCGACGTCGGAGTTGAGGTCAATCCTGGAGAGATTGGGAGCGGCGGCGATGGAGGAGGAGGCAGATGTAAACCTCATTCATGACCTAGATTTGAAGAGATTTGACCGTCGCGAACCTTCAAACCCTCAATCGTCACCACCAACACCTAGGTCGCAAACCAAACTAGAATCTTTAAATTTAATTTCAACTTTGAGGTAAAATTGTCATTTCACGATAAATTAATATTTGATATTTTTATAATGATAGTTTTGTCAAATTTTGAACATACTAATTAATAGGTGTTGCTAAAAATTTTACGAAGAATGCTAAAATGAAAAAAAAAATAGTTAAGGTACTGTACAAACTAAACAAAATTATGTATAGTTAAGTGAGAATGACTAATAGTCTAATACAATATAGTGATATTTTCCCATATTTGAACCCCCACGTTTCCAAGTACTTACGTTTGGTCCATGGTCTAAATTATGTCAAAAAAGTTAATAGGAAAAAATAGAAAATATAATTGTAACTATTCAATTCTTGCAAAATAAAAAGGATGTGAAGTTTTTTTATTACAAAAAATAGGTGCGAACTTATAACTTTTTTTGCAAATTGTGCAATTATATCCTCAGGTTATTTTTATAAATGTTAAAAATATTATTTCCCAACTTGAGCATGTCAATTTTCTTTTTTGATCGAATATCACCGACATGTGACTTGATATCATGACGATGAAAAGAGCAAGTCAGACCAACTCAGTAGTTGGAGAAGAAAAAAATAGGCTAGCCTCGAGTTGAAAAATTATTTATAATTTTCAATATTTATAATTTCATGATCATTTTCATTAGGGTAATTACAATTTAATCATATTATAGTGGCGCGTTTTACACTTTACTACAGTTACAATAAAAAGTTTCATGTTAATTAGTTTTTTTTACATTTTGCTCTAACAGCGTTAAAATTTGGACGGAAAACCTAATTTTTTCAAAAAACAAAACAAAAATACCCCTGATTTAGTTTGAAATCAATTCAACTTGATTTGGCTCGAACTGGTATTAAACCATAATTGTGATATGGTCTATGAAACTTGACCAGTTCAACTGGTCTATCTGCTTATTCTTCGCCGAGCAACCTCCTTCTCCGGCGTTTCTCCAACGATCCCGTCGTTGCAACAACCTCCGACCTCTCCTCGCCTGAGCTTGATATGTCGTCGCCGCAACAACCTCTCCATCTTCGTGGTGAACTTCATCGTGTCAGCGTCACTGTCGTATAACCCTTCCACCGCCGGCGAAACTGAGCATGGCTCGTGCTCAAGCACCTGAGCCACCGTGCCAGAACCCTAGCCCTCTACGGGTAATCTGAAATCTAGTTCTTCACCGCAATTTGAACCGGCTCTGGCGCTTGCGAATCGTCTCTGCTACCGATTATGAACTAAATAGAACCGTCGTACGTGTAGGACTCGTAGCTACTAGAACTTATCATCACGCGCATGAGCATCTCGACGAACGCACCTCCCTAGGAAATAGCGATATGTGCTCTAAATTTGAGATACGAAGAGAGTACAAAAGTTCAATACTTCGTCGCTCGTCGTCGAGTCCTGAAACGTGCAATATTGATGATCGAGGTGAGGAGTTTGACAACTCTGGTGCATTCGATGCAACGCATGTTAGCGATGTTGTCGGAGGCTCCGGAAGCAATCGATTTATTTCTCGGGGCAGTTTTCGGAGGCTCGACGAGGAGCTTGACGACCTAGGCTTAGAAACGGGGAACTTAGGAGTCAGTATGCAATCGACTCAAATCTCGAAATAGCCTTTCTGCTGAGCAACAATGAATTTTCGTATGTAGGAGTGTGAATTAGTACCACTCTAAATTGGTTGAGATGCTCAGATCTTAATTTTGGTTTATTACCAATTCAAGTCAAATCAGGGGCATTTTTGTCTTTTTTGAAAAATTAAGATTTTCTGTTCAAATTCTAACAGTTTTAGACCAAGGTGTAAAAAAAATAAACTGACGGGTTTGAGATTAAACTTTTTATAACGTCTTTTGTAAAGTGTAAAACTACCACAGATAAATTGTAATTAATCCTTTTCAATATTTTGGCCGAAATTACACATTTTTCAAAAAAAAAAGTTTACTTCCACTTTTTGTAATAAAGTTTACACTCATTTTTCGCAAAAGTAAAAGTAAAAATAAATAATTGAGTGGCAATTTATTCTTTGTTGTAAAAGATTGGTGAACACCAACATACCCTACACTCTCTAACCACACCCACACCATTCCTCTACTCTACTCTCTCACCATACCTCTACTATTCTCTCTTACCATGCCTCTACCCTCTTACCATCATGCCCTTGATTTGAGGATAATTGTGTTCATTCAATCATTACATTTTTGTGTATAAATATGTGAGATTGGCAATGAGAAATAAATCACCCGAGAGCAAAGTTTCACTCTCCCATTTTCACTTGTAGAGCTCTTCCTTCTCTCTCTCTCTTTTCTTGTGCTATTTGGTTTGGTTTTTCATTAAAAGCTTGTTTTGATTTGGTTCCTTTAATTTGCACTTTGTTTCAACATCTTGTTATTATTTTACAACACGTTATCAGCACGATTAGCTCGGTTATTGTAATTTTTATATTCCTAACTAAATTTAGTTTGGTTCTTGAATTTATGTTTATTTCATAAATTTATTTATACTTACTATATATTTCTAAGTATACTCTGTGATCGTCAATCTTGAATTGGATCTTTCACATCAGAAATTTATCTGTTATTATTATACGCGTTTTATATTTATATATAATGTTTTGTAACCCGAACCCGAAGTTTACAAAACTAATGACATATTGAACCCGAAATTCTAAAATTCTCAGGAAAGAAAGTTGATGAACCTGAAATTTATGTAAACTCGAAGTTTACAAAAACTTTAAAATTTATGGAACCCGAAGTTCCGAATCAAAGTGTAAATCTCGAACTATATTATGAGATACCGAGACTAAAACTCGAGATTTTAAAAGATAGAACCAGTAGTTCTACATACCGCAAAATATGTCATCCTTTGAATAATTAGTTCGGACTTATTTTAATTGTGTTATTATTATATATATTATATATATATGTCTACTATTAACAACCCTAAGTTTGCTAAATTTATGGTATCTTGAACCCGAATTTTCAAGATCGTCCGAAATTTTTTTTTATTGAACTTGATGTTCATGTAAACTTGAAGTTTACAATCGTTGGAATTTATAGAACCCGAAATTCTAAAATTATTGAGAAAATTCTTGGACTTGACGTTTATGTAAACCAGAAATTTACAGAACCTGAAGTTCTAAAAATTCATGTTGAATAGATCAAAGATCTTGATAATCCATATGTCATAGTATTAATCCTAGCCGGCGAGCAGGATATTTTGTTCATATTTCATCCACCAAGATATATCTTAGTGCTCCTGAAGTAGCAATATTGGGAGAAAATTAAAGTGCATGTATCGATGAAACAAAATGAATTATCAAACTGGCCCCGTAGGCAGTTCATCATTCCCTAAAGTGAATGTGACAAATTATGATGATGATCCTTCTTTCAGAAAACGTCAATGCTCTAGTTAAGGTCGTGGTTGCGGCCGTGAGAGCAATAACTATCACCATCGTGGGAGATATGACAAAATGTTTCACCAGAAATGGAACAAATTTGAGAGACGTGATAAAGGAAAATGCCCAAAAATGCACTCCCAAATGTAGTGAACATGCATGTTTTTAGATGCGGACATCGGGCATATACATGTAGTACTCCCATGCATTTGATGGTCTTGTATCAAGCATCAATTAAAGAAAAAGAGAAAGTTGTAGAGACAAACTTTATGGATAACTCAGATCATGTAGATCTTACTAATTTGGATGTCTCTGACTTCTTTGCAGATGACGGCGGAAATATAGGAAATTTGATTTCCGATGACATAGCATGAACATTTGTTAACTAATCATGATGTTGTAATATATTGTAATATATTATGTTTTTGTATTATGTAATCCTTTCAAATGTTTGTAATCTAATGTTATGTTTTTTTTCTTTTATGAAAGGATATGGATTTCGGAAATGAATCCTCAGTTGACAAGAATAGCAATGATGTGTGTATTGTTGATTCTGCCACTACACATACAATCTTTAAAGAAAAGAAATATTTTTTGTGTCTAACCTTAGTTGAGGCAAATGTTAATACTATTATGGGTTCAGCAAATATTATAGAAGGCTCCGGAAGAGCTTCTATATTGTTGCGAAATAATACTCGGTTAGAATTCCATAATGCTTTATATGCTAGTAGATCCAGAAGAAATCTATTTAGCTTTAAGGATATCCGCAGTAATGGATATCATATTGAGACCACAAGTGAAAATGAAACGGAGTTTCTTTGTATCACATTAAAAGATTGTGGTGAAAAGCGTGTATTAGAAAAATTACCTGTTCTATCATATGAGTTGTATTATACAACTATAAGAACAGTTGAGGTCTACGCGGTATTGAACCAGAAGTTCTTTAATCCAAATGATTTTATGCTTTGGCATAATCGTCTTGGTCATCAGGATCAACGATGATGCGTAGGATTATTGAAAATTCATGTGGACATTCTTTGAAAAACCAGAAAATTTTTCCGTCCAATGAAATAATTTGTACCGCTTGTTCACAAGGAAAATTAGTGGTCCGGGCATCAAAAATGAAGGTTAATATAGAATCTCCATCATTTTTGCAAAGAATTCAGGGAGATATATGTGGCCCTATTCACCCATCTAGTAGACCATTTAATTATTTTATGGTTCTGATTGACGCATCCAGCAGATGGTCACATGTGTGCTTACTGTCAACTCGTAATGTTGCATTTGCAAAATTGTTAGCACAAATCATTAAGTTAAGGGCACATTTTTCTGATTATCCGAGAAAGTCTATTCGTCTTGATAATGCTGGTGAATTCACATCTAAGACATTTGATGATTATTGCATATCATTGGGTATTGATATTGAGCATCCCGTTCCGCATGTGCATACCCAAAATGGCTTAGCAGAATATTTCATTAAACGTATACAGATAATTGCACGAACATTGTTAATGCAATCAAAATTATCAGTTTCTGCTTGGGGACATGTTGTATTACATGCTGCTTCTTTAATTCGTTTAAGGCCTAGTGCATATCATAAATATTCTCCTATGCAGCTTGTGTGTGGGTATCAACCTGATATATCTCATTTACGCAATTTTGGTTGTGTTGTGCAAGTACCTATTGCACCCCCTCAACGCACAAAAATGGGACCCCAACGTCGATTGGGGATTTATGTAGGTTTTGATTTACCATCTATTATCAGGTATCTTGAGCCCTTGACGGGTGACCTATTTACTGCACGACATGCAGATTGTCATTTTGATGAGACGACGTTCCCACATTTGGGTGGAAATAAAAAGCCTCCTGAAGTTAGGCGTGAAATTGAATGGAAAGTAAATTTCATGTCTCATTTAGATCCACGTACATCTTAATGTGATAAAGAAGTACTAAGGATAATACATTTGCAAAATGTTGCAAACCAAATGCCTGATGCATTTGCAGATACATCGAAAGTGACAAGGTCATACATAGATGCCATCAAAACACCTGCGAGAATTAAAGTTAATGATGATAATTCGAAAGCAGCAGTCGATTCCTCTAGTACACGCCAGAAACGTGGGAGGCCATTGGGGGCAAAAGATATCAATCTCCGTAAACGAAAAAATCAAATAAATAGACAAATAGTTCCAGCAGAAGTATCGGTTCCTGAAGAACCATTGGTTCCCGTAAGACCGTCGATCCCAAAAGAAAATGAAAGTTCTAAAATTCCTGAAGAATTGCAAGAACAAATAAGTGGGGAAATACACATGAATCATTCCTACACTAATGAATACTTGGATCGAAAATTGATTAATGTAGATGAAATCTTTGCATTCACAGTGGCATGTGAGATAATGAATGATTTTGATTTTGAACCACGTACAATTGATGAATGTCGTGAAAGGCATGATTGGCCAAAGTGGGAAGAAGCAATTCAAGCAGAATTGACTTCATTGGCAAAACGGCAAGTCCTTGGACCCATACTTCGAACACCAGAAGATGTTCGACCAATTGGATACAAATGGGTGTTCACAAAGAAAAGAAATGAGAAAAATGAAATTGTTCGATATAAAGCTAGACTTGTAGCACAATGTTTTTCTCAACGACCTGGCATCGATTTTGATGAAACATATTCACCTGTAATGGATATGATTACTTTCAGATACTCGATCAGTTTAACAGTCTCTGAAGGACATGATATGTATCTGATGGACATTGTCACTACCTATTTATATGGTACGTTGGACACAGATATTTATATGAGACTCCCTGAAGGAGTTAAATTGCCGGAAGCAATTAAAAATAGTCCAAGAAACCTATATTCAATAAAATTACAAAGGGCATTGTATGGACTGAAACAATCTGGTAGGATGTGGTATAATCGTCTTAACGAATACCTTACCAAAAAAGGATATAAAAATAATGTTATATGCCCATGTGTATTCATCAAGAAAACAAATCTCGGATTTGTTATTGTCGCAGTATATGTTGATGATATAAATTTAATTGGGACTCCTGAAGAGATCATAAACACTGCAGAATATCTCAAAAAAGAATTTGAGATGAAAGATTTGGGGAAAACAAAATATTGTCTCAGCCTGCAAATCGAGCATATTTCGGGTGGAATTTTGATCCATCAATCAGCATATGTTGAAAAACTCCTGAAGCGTTTCAATATACAAAATGCTTATCCACTAAATACTCCAATGGTCGTTCGGTCTCTTGATCCTAAGAAGGATCCTTTTCGCCCCAAAGAAATAGATGAAAAGATACTTGGTCCTGAAGTACCATATCTAAATGCGATCGAGGCTTTATTATATCTGGCGCAATGTACAAGGCCAGATATAGCTTTTGCGATAAATGTACTTGCAAGATTCAGCTCAGAACCGACAAGACAACATTGGAACGGAATCAAACATATATTCCGCTATTTGAGTGGATCCAAAGATTTGGGATTATTGTATTCGAAATCCTCAAATAGCGATGGCTTGATCAGATATGCGGATGCTGGATACCTTTCAGATCCTAATAAAGCATGCTCCCAAACAGGATATGTATTTACTTGTAATGAAACAACAATATCCTGGCGCTCAACGAAGCAGACTTTGGTGGCAACATCTTCCAATCATTCAGAAATTCTAGCACTACATGAAGCTAGTCGGGAATGTGTGTTCTTGCGCTCGTTCATTCAACACATACGAGATGCATGTGGAATTCACTCGATTACAAACTCTCATTCCAAAATATATGAAGACAATGCAGCGTGTATAACTCAAATCAGAGGATGATACATCAAAGGAGATCGAATCAAGCACATATCGCCTAAATTCTTCTACACTCACGAACTGTAGAAGAGTAATGAGATTGATGTCAAGCAAATCCGCTCCAGCGAAAATCTTGCAGATTTGTTCACTAAGAGTTTACCGACATCCACTTTTGAGAAGTTAGTATGGCGAATCGGCATGCGTCGACTTAGTAAGCAATCGAAGTAACTCTGTCGATCATCAGGGGGAGCATCGATCAGGGGGAGCAAGAATATGAAGATGATCACACTCTGGACTGTGCGCTGCACTCTTTTTTCCTTATTCAGGTTTTGTCCCATTGGATTTTCCTGAAAAGGTTTTTAGCGAGGCAACTATTAAGCACGTCCAACACCACTTACATATTTATGAACGGTGGTGTCCAAGGGGGAGTGTTGTAAAAGATTGGTGAACACCACCATACCCTACACTCTCTAACCACACCCACACCATTCCTCTACTGTACTCTCTCACCATACCTCTACTCTTCTCTCTTACCATGCCTCTACCCTCTTACCATCATGCCCTTGATTTGAGGATGATTGTGTTCATTCAATCATTACATTTTTGTGTATAAATATGTGAGATTGACAATGAGAAATAAATCACCCGAGAGCAAAGTCTCCCTTCCTCTTTTCACTTGTATATCTTCATTCTTTCTCATCATATTATTTGCTCTAATGATCTTGCAATGTAATTAATTTTGGTTGTTTTTAATACTCACTTATAACACTTTTTCACAACATTCTTAAAGATAAAAGGTTTAAATGTAAACTCTCCTTTTTATTTTCTTCCAGAAAACTAATGACTGTATTTGTTCAGAAAATAGGAGGTAGCCAACACTTGTTCGAGTCTAGGGACCAAACGGTTTCGAGCGAAAGAGGGCTGAGTGAAGCCATCCCCGTCAAGATTCGATTTTCGAAGCACCCATATCACTGATAATCATTTCCGAAACCTTCTTCTTCGATCCTCTCTTCCTCAGCGGAATCTAGCGGTTCGGGTCGATGGGTCGTTCTCGGGCGGCTCCGGCGCATTCCGACGATTCCAACCAGAGGTTCGCACATTGCTCTTCCCCTATTTTGCTTCTATTCTTCACTTCACTACCTCTGTTTAGTTGCTGAGAAACAATCTTCATGTGTAATCGAGTCAAGATTTCAAAGATTCAGCTTTTTCTTGGAACTAGGAAAATATTGCCCTTCTGTTGTCAGACACTATTAGTTCGTTTAGATGTATGAATTTGTGATTGCCGTAATTACAAGTGAAATTGGGAATTCTGGGTACTTTTATTTTTTTAAATGAACTAAAAATTTCTGTGAAATGATGAATGGGGGCTATTGTGATATGTTTTGTTATTTTAAAAAAATGCCCTTTTCCTCTCTTGTGCTGTATTGGAGTGGGTGTGAAATTTGGTTAGTGTCATGGTAACATGGTGCAATGACAGGGTGAATTTGGTGTTTGTTTCTGTGTAATGTCATATCTAACTCTTTATCACGAATGTTAACAATCCTGGCGGTTTCGTTTTCAGTAGATCGAAGAGGAAAAGGACTATCTCAAATGTTGAGAATTTACAGGCTACAATAGCAGGTATTCTCTTCCTTTGCACGATTCAAATGATAATGAAGAGTGATGATGAAAAATGAACAAAGGAATGTGGAAGGCATGTGGGACAACCTTTTATCATGAATTAGAAAACTTTATCATTCGCGTTTTGTTTCATCATTAGGATCAATATACTGATTGGTTTCCTGTGAGCTGGCAGGTCCAGGAATGAACCAAGGGAAGAAGGCATTGTACCACTGCAATTATTGCAACAAAGATATATCTGGAATGATCCGTATTAAGTGTGCTCGATGTCAGGATTTTGATCTTTGTGTAGAGTGTTTCTCAGTTGGAG
The DNA here is from genome assembly GCA_963920655.1 of Geranium rotundifolium. NCBI lineage: Eukaryota > Viridiplantae > Streptophyta > Magnoliopsida > Geraniales > Geraniaceae > Geranium > Geranium rotundifolium. The sequence goes on along the minus strand of OY987317.1, from coordinate 5,059,174 downwards.
CTGAGGTTACACCTCACAAAAGTAATCATTCATACAGGGTTATGGTTAGTTATTTGCTGAACATCTTTGTTTTTCTTTCCCTTTTGAACATTTATAACTTGTTGCCTTTTTCAGTAATGACGTAGGACAGTCTTGAGATATGATTTATTTAGTATTAGCAGTTTAGCACCACCCAAACTGGTCAGTCTCTTGGAATATATTCCTATTTTTCCTTGGAAGGCTGCTTGGCATTCTTGTTTCTTTCCAAATTTAATTTCACTTGTTAGTGGTATAGGGCGCATCAAATAAATCACAGGCCACAATCATTTTTATTATAGAAATACCTCTATAGTAATTTATTACGCTTCAAACTTTTCTATAGAAAAAGGAAAGTGTTGAGATAGGCATAAAGATAAAGTTGATATGAGATCAACAAATGCATTTATAAGTCGGAGATAGGTTTTTAATTAAGGAGAACATATTGGCATTTAGTGATTTGGTTATACACTTGAAAGACCACGCCATTACCTATGAGCTAATTAGGGCCTGACATGGTGCCACAACAAGAGAACATTGGGTTGGACTTGAGAGAAAATATTTTATATACTGTAACTTGTTGATTCATGTATCCGTTAGTACATCTTACATAAATCTGGTGTGTGCCAAGTAGTTTTATTTTTGCCTTTCCTATTGTAAATAAGTGTCACTCTGATTTGTGTTGATAAAAATGTTCCATATTCTTCCTTCCATCATCTCTCTCTCACTCGTGCTGGTTTAACCATGCACTAGAATGGGAAATATCCTATATATTTATATTATTCTTTCTTCGTGTGTGGCTTTGTTTAAGTCCTAATTAACGAGTAGGTAAAGTCACACATGAAGAAACTTTGACACTAACAATAGGAAGCCTAATACTAAATAGAAAGTATCCTGATTGACAAATATTCATCCCTACAGGACAATTTGTCTTTCCCGCTTATATGTCCAGATTGGAACTTGGATGAAGAAATGCTACTTCTTGAGGTAACTCATATCATATGTTTAATTGAACTTGGTTTGCATGTATGAACTTATTGTTTGTCCATTTCTGGTGGAAAACATATTTTTTTGTGGTTAATCTGCCTGTTACATATAAATGATGAATTTGCGATATTTACAGGGCATCGGGATGTATGGTTTTGGGAACTGGACTGAAGTTTCTGAGCATGTTGGAACAAAGAGCAAATCACAATGTATCGATCATTATAATACTGTATACATGAATTCTCCATGCTTTCCTCTTCCGGTGAGGCTATTAATACTCATCTCTGTACTATAAGTGTAATCACTTTACAACTGAGATTAATGTTGACAACCATCATTTCCCTCCGTAGGACTTGTCTCACGTTACTGGCAAGAGTCGAGAGGAGCTCCTTGCAATGGCCAAAGGACATAGCGAAGTCAAGAAAGGTCAGTTTGCTGATCATACTAATCTGTTGCAACTCTTTTTCCTCCATTGTTTTAGTAGATAGTTTATGCACAGAGAAGACAAAACAATTAGTGTACTATGTACGAACCAGCATATCCTTGTTTTTTCCTATAACTTTTGGTACTAGGAAAGAACCCTAGCTCCTGTAAGAATCAGAGACGACAGGGATGCCATTTATGTATTGATGGAGGTTCTAGCTTATTGTACAAATTCACTCATAGGTGTGCATGTACCATATTTGCTGATACCTTTTTGGTATTATTAGTAGCTTGGTTTATTTCAATCAAATGAATGATCTTACATTGTTCTATCAAAACATTGATGAACTCCTTGTTTTCAGGAAACTGTGTATTCATTCTTTGAGTTTTACTGGCTCGGTCCTGTGTCCCGAGACCCTTATTACACTATAATTCTTACACCGAATATAATTTTAGTCTTTATGTGTCATTGTACAGAACTACCTATGCTTGGGACACTTTCACTGAAAGAGGAATCTCCTGTCTCTGCCAAAGTCAAGTATATCTATCTTCTTTATTGTGTATATAATTTTAGGTATCCTGCTTAATCCTTTGCTGTTTTTTTTTGGTATTTCCTTAATCAGATCTGAAGAACCACATAAAGGCCCGGCTTACAAGTCCTCATCCAGCGTAACAGCTGGTAGAACAAGTGTTTTTGTTTTTTTTGTTCTTTCTTGACATAATATGTTTTATAGATTGAGAAATTGCATATTTTATCAATATCACTTTCTTTGGTTTCAGAGATAAGCTCCAGAGCTGGAACAAGCGGTGGTAAAACATTCCCAGGTGCACTTAAGAAAGCCTCCAACACGGTCCAGATTAAGGATCCTGTGAAAGTGGAAGGTTTGTTTTCTACATCGTATTACATATGATAGGATCATTTTTGCATTATTCACTTCACATGAAGATAGTTTTAATTATTTAATTTCTTTATTATCTTCAGACTGGTATTTATATTAGAGCTTGTATTTTTTTCTGTGCTTATACATACCACTGCTTCTAAGAACATGCACATTCCAAAATTGTAGTCTTAAAATTTGTTGCTAGTTTTTTTTTATCATCAGGCTTGGGACGTTAATTTTGATTTCATTTCTTATAGGGTTGGACTTGTGCCCAATAGGCTGATACCTTATCTAGTTTATGTTACTTTTAATACTTATCATGAACTGATTGAGTGATATAGATTATATTGTATTCGTACTTGTGCATTTATCCTTTATTTTTCTGCTCATCTATCTTCTCTATTCTGTCTTATTTTGTTCTGCTTTTTCCCTATATTTTGGGAGTGTACAAGCATCGTGCCTGCCAACTTATTTCAAACATGACGACCTCATGTGTTATTGTTAAATATTGGTTTAGTTTGAAAATGGGGTTTAATGAATATACAACTAACAGAAAAGTATGAGGTGACTTAAATTATTTGCAGAATCTCAGTCGGAGAGGAGAATTGGAGAGAAGAAACCAAGGACTTCCGGGGAGGAAGGGCCTTCCATGATGGAATTGAGCGGCTACAATGTCAAAAGGCATGAATTTGAGATTGAATATGATAATGACGCAGAGCATTTACTAGCAGATATGGAATTCAGAGATACTGACATTGATGCTGAGCGGGAAATGAAATTGCGAGTGCTGCGTATCTACTCAAAAAGGTACCGAAGTAGAAAATATGACATGTTCTGCATGACAATTATTTATTTGCATCTTTTTTTTGTCAAATGATTTATTTAAAAGTATAATTCCAAGTTATTCTATAGGAGATATTTTGTTATATAAATGCTTAAAGTTTCAAAGGAAAGTAACATTATCATGATGACAGGTTAGCTGAAAAAAATACATTTTAGGAAATTCTCCTCTTCCCCAGTGCAGTATCTGAGATGCCAAGATGACACTAGCTTTCTTCATCTTGATTTGCTTACGTTTTGATATATGTATGACATGCAGAACATGTAAATTGAATATTGTAGCTTTAAGATATAGAACTTTGACATTTGTGCATGATTAGTTAACTTACCGGAACTCTTTTCAGACTTGACGAGAGGAAACGCAGAAAGGATTTTATCCTGGAAAGAAATTTACTTCACCCCGATCCTTTTGAGAAGAACCTCTCACCCGAGGAGAGAGAGATATGTCAGCGCTATAAGGTATTCATGAGGTTCCACTCAAAGGAAGAGCACGAGGAGTTGCTCAAGAGCGTCATAGAAGAATATCATATTGTGAAAAGAATAAAAGAACTGCAGGTTTGGTGCATTCCTCGAACTCGAGTTCTATGTATAACTATTACGGTATTACCTAATCATCTCTTGGAATTTACTGATACATGTATGCTTGGACTTTGAACGCCCAGGAAGCTCGAGCTGTTGGCTGTCGAACAGCTGCTGAGGCTAAATGTTTTTTTGAGCGGAAGAGAAAGGAAGCTGAAGAAAATGCTGTTGGTCTAAAGGAAAGCAACCTGGCTGGTTCAAGTGGTAAAGCTCCACAGAGGCTTAACAGTCATGGCAGAGAAATTGATGGCAGCCCCCGGGGTGTCAGGAGTGTACAGCCCGGCGCTACAGAATCATCTTCAACAATTGTTGGCCATGCAATCTCGAGGCCCTTGGATGATTGGGATATTACTGGATGTATAGGGGAAGATTTGCTCTCTGAAACTGTAAGCATCCTTTGCCCACTTCTAGCACATTAACATGCATATACATTAAGGGTTATGAAAAAAGTGACAGACCTTATATTCATATAGCAGCAAGTATAAAATCACCGGCTCCGATCTGCATACTTGCAGTTACTGTCCATGAAAAAAACGTGGAAACATAACTTCTTTGTTCTAGTTTAAGTTAATATTAATTAACATCAGTTTCCAAGTCCAGACTCTCCCCTTCCGCGGCAATAACATCTGGAGCCAATTGGTAAGGAGCTCACACTAACATATGTGAGGTCCTGTGTTCAAATCTTGGTGCATGCGGATTTTCTCTCCGGATGCTGACAAGGGGTTAAAAGACCGATAACATGGTTCCCCGAAGGTCAGTTCAGAACAGGGGTTTTTCCTGATTTGCTGATAAAAAAAACATCTAGGGCTGTTCATGGTTCGGTTTTGAACTAAAACAGTTGAAAACCAAATCAAACCGGCCAGTTTGGCTGTGGGAAAATGAAAAATAAAAACTGAATCAGTCTGGTGCAGTTCGGTCTGGTTTTGAACCGGTCAGTTGTCAGTTTGGTTAGTTCGGTTTTACTTGAACCAAATTTTATTATTTTTTCACTTTTGGGTCTGATTTTTACTCATTTATGACATAGTTCGGTTGGCCTAATATTGTTGTACTTGTGCCCAATTGATGAAGATTGATGACCAAAAATTGGTCACACGTTTAAACCGATCAGTTCTTGGTTTGGTTTTCTATTGGTTTTACTGGTATGAACTGAAACCAAATTGATTTAATTTTGGCTCTACCAGTAACCAAACCATATTGAATTGGTTAATACCGGTCCAATTCTCTCGGCTCAGTTTTTGTAACAGCCCTAGTAGCATCTAATATCTTCAAGTTTTAGTGTCACCTGCACAATGTGTCTGGGTGTTATGTGCTGGGCATATTAACCCTATCTTAGATGAGACTTTTTTTTATCAGCAAGAAAGCAGCAATACTATTTTAGATTGACATGAGTCGTATATCGGCTAATTGATAATGTTCATGTATGCAGGAAAAACAACTATGCCGTGAGATGAGAGTACTACCAGCACACTACCTCAACATGCTACAAACAATGTCAGTAGAAACTATGAAGGGGAACATTACCAAGAGATCCGACGCCCACAACCTGTTCAAAGTCGATCCAAGCAAAGTGGATAAAGTATACGACATGCTCATCAAGAAGGGCATTGCTCAAGCTTGATTCACATGCCATCTTCATTTTTCACCGTCTTCACTAGGTTTATGTATCTTGTAATACTTATATAAGTGTACTTACATTAGTCAGTCAATCTAAGCATGAAGCTAACAGAGAGACAAATTTGGAGCACTAGGATCAGTTTTTTGCAATTAATCAAATATGTACAGAGCACATGACTGTAATTTTCAGTACAATGGTGATGGCCAAGAAAAAAAATGAATGCAGCAAGAAAGAAACATTGATGTATACTGTTTTCAGTCACTTTATTCAAACTGTCGATACAGAATAATCAGTAACATCACATTGTTAAACAGAGTGTTGGCACTACTTTTCTCTCTTTATTGTTTTGCTGATTTACAGAAATTAGATACTTCCAGGAAAAATAAAATACAACAGAGTGATGATGTTAGAAGAAAGTGAGGAACAACACACCTTGGTTGCTTGTGGGACAGAATTCAACAGACAAAAATTTCAGTACATTCTTTGAGTTGCCTGAAACGAGAACCCAGTGGTGAGGGCAACGACGGCTCCTGTTTCACAATTTGTTGGTTGTAGCTGTTGCTTTCAGTTCATTGCTGGTCAAACTTGCACGTTTTCGAGTTCCCTTGGCACTCAATCATTTAGCTAGCCAATGGAAGTTCGACGAGGATTATGAAGGACGACTTGTCAGCCTCTCGGAGGTATTGAACAGTGCCATTCATGATCTTTACGAGCTGTTGGCTCATGTGCAGGCCAAGGCCTTCCCTTGAACAGCCCTGCCTGTGGTGAAACATGTCTCGGATCAGATCCTCCGGAACACCTGGAGCTGGATGAGTGATCCTGTCACATTGGAAATAAACAAACTACTCAATTGACATAATGCTTTCACACTTATTGTGGCATGAAAGGAAAGCGGAAGATAAAAAATGGTCAGCAGATTGCAAAAACAATTTTTTTTAACATTTCATGCTAGAAAACGATGCAGTGATCGAGATACTTACCTGAACTCGAGATGAACAATGTGGATCTTTTTCCCAATACGCTCCTTTCTTGAAACTACTTTGAACACAATTGACGATCCTCCGGATGCTGGGGTAAAGAGGACTGCATTCGTCAAAAAATCTGACAGGACTTGCTGAAGCCTCAAGTTATCTCCATAAACATTCATGGATGAGATTTCAGCAGACAAGTCTTCAACGATCTCTATTTGGCGTTCCTGGCTCAGAAGCATAACTTGTTTCATGACAACGCTCAGAGCTTCCCGAAGGTTAAATTCGCCAGAGTTTATTTCCATATAACTGCACACATGCCATGATTTTCAAAAGTTGTTGGCAAAACTATTAAAGACCAAAGGCACAGCGAAAAGTTACAGAGATCAACTATGATGTGAGAAACAAAAATAAAAAGACCATACCATTCTTCAATACTTTCAATATCAGTATCATCAACGATTTTGGCTAATTGTTCTTGACACAGTACACTTGTTTTCACGAGATGTTTCTGATCTTCGCTCAAGTCAGAAGACTTCATGAGATTCTGAACAAAGACAATCCCGTGCAGAGGCTTCTTGATTTCTCGACGAATGTATGCCAATTTTTTTACGGTTTGATTAGCTGCCTGTTCAGACATCCTCTGCAACTGCAGAGTGTATTGAAGTTCCGGGCTGGCCACGTGCAAAAAGCACAATGTGCCAATGGTTCTTCCCTCCGAGTCTGTTCTTTTGCTAGCACAAAGTAATGCTTCAATATGTTTACCTTGTTTGTTAAAGAACCCAAAGGATAAATTTTCTGCATCCTGCTCGGCGATTACCCCATTTAACAAAATCCGGAGCTTTGTTAAGGTATCATGATCTTTAACCCGACAGCCAAAATTATCGGTGGTGAAAACCTCGCCAAGCAACATCCGGTGTATGACTTCTTCCCTCTTTAAACCAGACAATACTTGCATCGCATCATTCCATTCCAAGCACTGCCCACTCGCATCTGTCATAAATATCGGGGGAATGAGTGCTGATGGATTCCGCACGATGCCAACATAGTCACCTTCGATACGTGTATATTTGTCCATAATCATTTTCTGTCCCGTGACATCTTGCCCTACAAAGCAAACCCCGATAACGTTTTCCTTGGCATCGCGACTACAGCAGGCATTAACTAAGAATGTTACAGGGTCAACGTTTTCCTGAGGCTCATATTTTTTAAGTTTGATTTCAACACCTTGCTCCTCTATGCCTGCCAAATCAAAATTATTTTATATGGAAACCGAACACATAAATAACGAAATAAGCATACATAGGACAATTTGTAGAAAATATAGATTTCAGCTCATTTGAACACACGTGCAATTATAAATCTATCTAAATTAGTAGAGGTTTTACATAGGGAAAATGGCAAAAACATGCCCTATACTATCACACTTTTACAAGATGGTGCTGCGTACTTTATTAATGGCAAAAAGATGTTGCGAACTTTGATTTTTTGTGCAAAATGTGTGTATTTGTACACAACACCCTCTTGCAAAAGTGTGATAGTATGGGGCACGTTTTTGCCATATACCTTTTACAAATAACCTATTGTCCTGTTAACATGATAGAATTTTAAACCATTTGATAAGGATTTTTAGACTCGTGCCGGTCAGAGATTCAAAAACATAATCACAAAAATTTCCAAAAATATGAACCTGAAAACCGTGTTGCCTTAAATAATGTCCCTTTCCGATATGATATGCAAGTTTCTCAGCATACCTTTAACATAAAATCAATAAGCTTAGAAGTTCAAAGAAGAAATAATATCGTTACCTTGCAAAGCCGATGACAGCATTTTCTTTACTAAACTAACTGAATCGCTCTCAACTAGATCAACTAAGGGCACCCCGACGGCTTGCTGTACTGTCATACCGGTTAGTTCAGCTGCTTTGGTGTTCCAACCGTTTACATTACCAGAAGCATCAACTGCAAAGATAGGAGCAGCCGCGGTCTCAATAAGGCGAACCATTTCGTTTGTGATGGCATGCAGCTGATCCACCCTTTGTATCCTGTCATCACCCGGCGGAACGTTCACGATCACTTTGGAATCTTCAACAGTCTCATCTTGCAAGGACCCTCTCAATATCAGCTGCAAGGAATGGATGGCGTCCATTTCCACATCTTTCCAAGGAAGGCTCCGCCGCTTCACCACTTCTAGAAAAGCCTTAAACGATGACCTCGGGTGCATCTTCCTACCATCGTCTTTCTCACTAGGATCGTGTTTTGCACCGCCCCACTTGATTTCCTTGGCCGTGTGGGACCGGAACCAGAAGAGGAAATCTTTCGTGGTAATCTTAATGGCCGCGACACCACAAACTGCATCCCCGAGAACTGAAGCGCCCGTGTAGCCAGCTTCCATAAGGCTATCGGTACTTAAGCCTGTACTCCCACTGTGATACTCGAGAAGCCAATCGGCTATATCTCTGATTTGGGCTTCTGTAGGGGTCACCCCTAGCAACCAAAATTTCTTCCTGTAGTAGAGCGCGGCTCCATCACACTTAACCAGATCCATCACGTTTGGTGACTGTGTAACGATTCCCACCGGAGCATCTCTGAGGAGCATGTCACAGAGAACAGTTTGAGTTTGCAAAATATGTTTCTCCCTCCGTTGAGCTGCTAACTCCACTTCCTTGTTGATTTGCACGCCGAAAACTTGAATTAAAAATTCACACGCATACCTCAAAGGAAATGGAACAAACCTAGGGCTTGTGTGATGGCATACAACTAAACCCCACAATTTTCTCGCCTTCTCCTGAACATCGTCCGACTCCTCCTCGTCCTCGTTGATTGTCACGGACATCACGAGAGAGGCAATCGAACCCATATTGGACATATACTGTGTGTGGCAACCATGGGGAGATCTCAAAGCAGATCCACAGAGACTCAATGGCTGAGCCAATTTACCGTCTTGAAGAACTTGTACGGGTTTGGCCAGACAATCACATATCATTCTGACTTTGTTCCTCATGAAGAGAAACCTCGAAGCTTGGGGTATATCGGTAGCTGGGTAATGCAAGCCGAGATAGGGCTCCAAATCTGGCCTGTGAATCTCGGCAACAACTTCACCATGCTCGTCTTCATGAAATTTATACACCATGACCCGATCATACCCTGTCAACTCGCTTACCTCCTTCACCAAAACATCGCAAAATATATTTATGTTTCCACTTGGTAAAGACTGCAATCTCGAAATGGCTTTGGCAGCAAGCTTGTATGACTTCAGAGCTCCAGCAGCTGTCACCGGCACATCATCTGGATTCACTGGCTCCAAATCTATAACTAAACCCACGTCGATCCGATGCAGAATCGCATAGAAAGGCTTACCCGAGGTCTTACAATGAACCAAAATCGGATTCAGAAGGCTAACCTCCCCAAAATTGGCCGCTTTTTGCAAGGCCGCAGCACCTGTAGAATGAAAAAGGGTTCGAACATCTGTTCCGAAAGTCAGAGCTTCTTGGTGGTGCTCAATGTTTGGAACTGCATCTGATGCCAAATCTAACATTTCATGGGCGTTTTCACTATACGCAAGAACCTTCAAATTTGGCTCGTCAACCGCAATCACACACCCAAACGACTGAATGAGCCTCCCTCGCTGCATCTTCTGGAGGTAAGCAGATACAGTGGAGGAAGGGACATTGCTGGTGGAGCTCGATATGTTGAAGTCAATCGAAGCGGAGTAATCAAACTGCTCCGACTCTTCAAAGTCCCCATGAAGCCTAGCATCAACCGGGGTCTGCGCAACAACGCGAGCCTTCTGCTTTGACATAGCAGAGCTGCTCCGAGAGCAATTAGTCCTGTTCGTCGACTTGGAAGACATATCTTCTTACCCTCTAACTTCTCTCCTACCACACCCTTACACTACAAACCCATCCTATTATCTCTTCCAATATGGAATCTCCCACTATGTGCTCTCATATCCTGTTAACTATGAGATAAAATCAAAATCTGAAACCAAAATGAGTCCACCTCACGACCTGGAATCTAGCGGACCCAGGAAAAGAAAAGGGGCAAAAAATCCTCCCACCGGCCACCATTAGATACCAAGAAACCAGCAACTTTATCTCCTTTATTTCCACATTCAATCAATCAAAGAAACCAATGGAGCACTCTAGAAAAAGAGCAAATAATTCACCAAACCCTCACAATTTTTGATTCTCACTCCATAAAAAGGACAACAATAAAGAGGAAAAGAAAAGCACACCAGAAATGGATTCCACCACAACATCCCCAAAGTAGATCCGTCTTCAAATCCTCCACAAACCCACCTGCAACTCACTAAAAACCAGCAACCCAGATAATCAAAACCCCCAAAATCAGTCAAGAGAGCTGCAAAATCCACCGAAACCCATAAAAATGGTATCTTGCGCCTACCCACAATCCCAGAACAAGGAAAATTCCAAAAATCAAAGAGAACAGGATAAATCCAGAACTCACAGACGGAGAGGCGGCGAGAGAAAGAGAGAGATGGGTGTGAAAGACCAAGAGAATAGCATCAGCGTCAAGACATCACATCAAAGAAGCACGTGAAGCGGACCCAAGTTTCTTGTTCGGGTCAGCCATTGTTACTTCTGCCGAGTATGGATTGAGGAGGTGAAAACCCTCTGTCCGCGTCAGCTGTCTGGATAGGTACAGTCCAGACAGGAAAGGAAAAACTGATATGCTATGCGTGTTTCACAAGTACGATATGAGACAATTCCTCAAAAACACAAACATTTTTAATGGTGGAGACTTAGTTACCATCAATCTTACTACATCTACTTTCATTTTCCTCTTCCATCACTTCATTTTAAGAAAGGAAAAATGTCAATTTAGTACATGGAGTATCAATAATTTTTCACTTTAGTACGCTTGATGTTTTCCACTTCACCATAAGGCGTCAAAATTTCAGCATATTTAGTTAATATTTTCAAAAAAAACTCTTTCTCCAAATTTGTCAAATGACAATTATAAACCTGATCAGAAATTAAAATTGAAGGATATAATGGTATCTTCAGAATTTAATAATAAATAACTGAAAAATAATAAATGATTTTTTATGCATATGGGATCTTATGGGAGGAGAATGGCGAGGGAATCATGCGGAGGAGATTAGCGAGGGGAATCGTGTTGGACTCCGGTGAGGTAAATTGTCGACAGAGTTCAAGTCTGAATTTCATATTTGCAAGGTTGTTGATGTAGAGGCTCAAATGCTCTAGGTTAGCGAGCTTCTCGATGTATGGAGGGATTGTGTCACTGAAATAGTTATCGTAAAGATTCAAGATTTTAAGACTGGTCAAGCCGAAAATAAAATTTGAAAGTCAAGCAATATTTGTCTAATTGTTTTAACGACGTTAGGATAAAATGACACCCAAATTTTTTTTCACAATGAACTAGTTTTTTATAAAAAAAAACACATTAACACTTTACTATAAATAATGTGATGCTCATTCATCGTCGGCTATAATTAAACCGACCGACCATCCATTGGTATGTCTACTAATTCTGAAGTTCTAATAACCAAGCTGATCGGTTTGATTCAATTAATCTCGGTTCAGTTATGAAATCGTGAACACCCCTAGTTAGGACTTTTAAACTTTTATTTGAGGAATGAACTCTACACTTAATTGTTTTACATGAATGTTACACCAAATTAGCTAAGTAGACAAAATTGCCTATAAATCGTATGCTCGTATGTGCTTTTTCTTTGCAGGTAACTTTGTCTCCACCTAAAAGTGTTTGCTTTAACTGGAAGGGTTTTGGCAATGGCAAATATGGCCGGACAAAGTTATAATAATTATAAAAAGGCAGTGTGTCCAAATAATAAATTATAGAAAGTGGAGGTCAATATGTCATCAAATATTAATTATTTTTTTGTTTTCCAGATAGAAAATTATAAAAAGTGGAGGTATGTTATTATCCTAATTTTGCAAAAAGCAACTAACATGTACTGTTACTTTTATAAAAGTGAATGTGATTTATCATTTTTTTTACGATATATATGTGACGGAAATGACTTTAAAATTATTATTTTAAAATAATAATAAAAAATTAAAAACGAGCTCGTTAATTGTTCTCTTTACTCCAAACTCGTCTTGATTTGAAATTTCACGGACGGGTGAGAGATAAAAAACTCATGAACTCGAGTTGATTTTTCAATATTTAATAAAATACATTAATTTTAAAGTCGTCGTGGACAAATATACCCATTTTGCAGAATAAGGAAGTAAATTCTCAATCACTTTTTTTTTGTAAAATCTGAAAAATACACATTCACCATGCAGAGACTAATAAGAATGTCAAAGATATGTGAATATATTGGTTGAGTTTCAATAATATTAATTAGATATGTTTTTTTAGGCAATATTTGTACCAAGATGTGTAACAAAATATTTTAATATTCTCCTATCATTATCTCCTCTACTCCGCTGGTCCTACAACAAGCAGGATAGGGCTATAAAATAGAAGACGAAGCTGATCCACTTTGCTTTTTTGCTATTGTGTGTGTATATATATAATATCTCAATTCAATTCATTATAATTTATTGGTTTTAACTCCAACTATTTGGAGTTTAATATCTGGGCATGCATAGATTCAAACATGTATGATAAGCCAACACAATAGACACATTGTGAAATTGAGAGAACCGAAAACAGAAGAAAAAAATCAGAGATTAAATTATATATAAACATATATAAAGGAGATATATTATCATCAGTAAGTTGTGTACGGCTATTTCAGCTCGACTATAAATAAAAAAAAGATAGATTAATCACTAATAAAAATAGAGTTCAACACAAGAATAGATATTTGAAATAAAATGACAGAAGAGATAAGGGTTTGAAACGAGATTTATATTTATTAAGAAGGAATCAGATTTGATGAGAGCGAAAATGAAAGTGACGGATGAGAGCACTACTAGAAAATTGTTCACACCCGACTAACATAGTAGGTTGGGTATGGGCTCCAATACAGTCGGGTATTCATACTCGACTGGCCGGTGTTAAAAAACACGTTACCCTATACCCACACAACGGATAGTTCAACACAGGAGCGAGACCTAAAACAAAGTTCACTGTAACAACACTATGAGTTCTATAGTCCACCACGGTAAGTGGTTTTTTGTACCTAGTAACAGATAGGTCTAAAATTAAACAAAACTAACAAACTAATGCAATAAATCGTTAACTTACAACTTCTGTCATTTACATAAGTAAAATGCTAAAACATAGATGATTTGATAAAAAGAGAAACAAAGCAAAAGATCAGAGTCAAGTTCCTATATTTCATGTTCATGGAATAATGCTGACAAATCCCATCTCATTCTATGCAAAGAAAATAACTCACCACAGCCATTGAAAGAACATAACAACACAAAAAGAAGAATCTCATTCATTGTAACCTAAGATGGTTACAAACAAGTGAAGAATAGAAGTAATAAATTCAGATCTCGTTGGTTCATCGTATGGTGTCTGCGGACAGGTACATTCTGGCAAACTCCATGCACAACCGCCGATCCCTGTCATCTCCCCATCCGCCCCAACCCTTGAAACCAGCTCGATAGCCAGATTGGTTGTCGTAAACAAACACGTTCCATTCTGGTTTTATGTTCACCACTCTATCAGTTCTTCGCAATCTAAAATTCACAACGCCATCATCAACGCAAGCAGCATTATCCTCTTGGCCCTGGTGTAGGCCGCAGCTACCAAAGTGGATCGCGCTGGTCCTAGGGCCTCGCAGCGTGTAAACCGGTGTACCAAACGAAGGATACACTGTCGCCCACATTGTTATATCCCAATTGTAATCGTCAAATGAACAGAACTCGCTCGCCCTCTTGTGGATTTTCCTCCAAACAGTTCGGTTAAACGCATATCCCACGTTTCCCATCCGCTCAGCGATCAAGCTCTCCCATCCTTCTCCTTTGGACTTCACCTTAGAAGGCGCTAGATTCAACGCATAGCACTCGGGGCATTTTCTAGGTTTCAGTTCCGCGAGCACCTGCAAGTTGCGGTAAGCATTGGGGAAAATGAAGTGATCTTCCTCTATGAAGAGGATATGACCCGAGTGCCCGTGAGTCTCCTTCAATCCGTCCCACACAGTGTTCATCATCCACCACCAATGGTGCTTCAGCGCCACAATTTTAGGTGACCGGTGGTTTCCATACTGATCAGGATTCCCCTCACAATGCCTCCTCGACGAAACATCTTTACCCTTGCAATCGCCCGGGGAGACACCGGGGAAGCTATCAGGAAACAGATGAGGCGAGTAAGGGGGAAATATCTGCTTCACTTGGCAAAACCTAATCCCTCTCACAATCTCGTTCATTTCCTCGAAATAACCGTCGTGACTAACTATCAGCACTGTCTCGCTAATTCCCACAACAAGCGACAAGCTGTTCACGACAACTTGAAGATACTGCGGCCGGTTATGCACATACAGAACAATGACAATACGATCCTTAGCTAAATTGGGAAATAGATCAACATTTCTTGGGGGCAAATTGTTTTGCTTTTCCAATCGAATCGACAATGTGGTCTGTTTGGGAAGTTTTGGTTCTTTCCTAACATGATAATGATTCAATAGAGGCTTCAAATCTTCATGTGATTCACCCAAATGCTCAGGCACAAAACTTGCACTCCTAAATGTCTTAACAAGAAACAACAATAACCCAATAGCCAGAACTGTAACCAAAAGTAGAGACAGTAGGCGGCGAAAAGCCGCGTCTTTCAGGCGGTGTCTCCTCCGAGAACGCATAGATTAGAAACCCACAAACACAGATTGAATAAACAAATGCTTCATCAACTTCAAAGCTCGAAAACAACAGAAAAATAAAATTTAAGCAATCAAACCAACAACATATTGAAAGAGCCAAAAGGGTATGAAAAAACCTAAAACCTCTTCCCAAGTAAAGCACCCAAATTTCGATGACTGAAACCCAGAAAAACGGCGAATCAAGAGACGCCCAGTACTGAATGAACCAAATGACAAAATGGGAAGTCGCTAAACATCGAATCCGAGCATCGGATCGATCAACAGAGGATTGAAACGACAATTGTGGGTTGATGATACATGAAATCTCCAGGTGGTTCTGAGCACTAAACCAAACGGAAACTTCAAAGGGACGACCAAAATTCAGCAGGTATATCTCTATGAAAATTACAAAAATACCACTACCATTGGAGAAGATTATCAGGGGTAAATATGTCATTTACGTCGTTAGTTTATTAGATCTTGTACAATTTAAATTTACTAAATTTTCAAAATCGGAGTCGCATACTGTTTATTTTTCTTTAGTTTGTTCAGATTTTTTCGCATAAATTTATTGTTTGGACTGAACAGTAGTTTCATTCATTTTGAAATGTCAAAAAACTACCCTAATAATAAGAATCTCTGTTGACCCAAGAATTAGGGTTTTAACTTCGAAAAAAAACTAAGGTTTCATAATTCACATCTTTCGATTTGATTCTTAAGTGGGTCGTTTTTAATTTATTTTAATTGTTACGTTATTTTGCTTGATTATTTAAATTTGTACATATACTTTCTCTCATGCATATTTTGATTTTGTTAAGAGATTTGTAAATGCAAATAACAGCAGGTCGGCAGTCATGTTCAGGACATATTTCTTTATATATACACATATTGTCCCATTAACTTGTCCTGAGTATCCATTCCACTTGCGTGCTCGCTCGATTATCTATGTAACTGACTCGGTTAAATACATACATGTCTTTTCTAACACTTGATACCAAAACAAAATTAAATCAATAATTAATTACAAAATAAAAATAAATAAAAGTTGACAAATTTATTCTCAACCAACTCAATTCACCCAACAACATATCCATTCTTCAAACAACTAAAAATAAATGTATCAAACATATGCAAATTCTTCACAGAAAAGTTTTCAAATATACGCAAATTGGTTTAGACTAGGATTTTAATAAATATTCTAGCTTTTTTAAAGTATCATGTACGAGGCGAGGTTGATATACGCCGACTCGCTTTTGGGTAGCCCCGTTCCGGACATGGGTTGAGGACTTTGTATACTTGTCAGGTTTAATTTATTTTATCATCCTTATTCACAAATATGATTGTTTATCACATGTGACATGTTCTTTGTCATATCTTCCGCAAAGATATGTTTAAGGTGTAATTTAATTTGATAATACTTATTAAATATATTCTCGTTTGTATCTGACTAATTTTATTTATCAACGTTTGTTTGACCAAATGGTTAATCACTTGAATTTGGGTCCAAAGGTCATGAATTCGAGTCACGTTGCGGTATCTCCCATTTATTTCCAACTTCTATTGAACCTCTCCCAATTTTCGTTGGGCCTCTCTCTCCTAGTGGGAGTCTAGTGGTAATATTGGGCTCTCTTCTACATAAGAGTGTGTCTTGAGCCCAATATTGATACAATAATCTTAAGAATTTTTAAGAATCACAAGTTTAGTGGTGTCTTGTTTAGTCATATTATAGTCGAGTCCAAATCTTGATACAATTTACTGATAAAAAGAACTAATTTTATTTATTTGAAAGAATATCTAAATAAGACAGTAAGATGGTTTTTTCAAACATGAATTAAACCAAAATTCGGCATGATCAAATGAAAGAGATGGGCCTTTTTAGTGTAGTGTGTAGATATAATGGGCTGAGACCACATGGTCAATTGTGGAGATAAGGTTGGTGTCAAACTTTGGATTGCCACCGCATCCATATCCAAAACCAGTGACTCTGATTATGCAACTGATGCTGCATAGACAACCCTTCACAGTGAGCTTTTGACACCAACAATGGCTGCCAAATTGGCTCTCTCTTCTTCTTCTTCTTCTCTCACAACCAAGTTTTCACTGCCTTCCAAGTCACCACCATCATCACCACGACCTTCTCTTCCCTTCCACAGCACCCCTAAATCAAAGGTTTACCATTTCAAGATTCATGCCAAAATAGGTGAGCCCATCTCATTTCATATATGATTTGTTAGAGTATGTGAATCTTGATAAGTATGTATCTTCAGATTTTCATATATAAATTTTAACATGTAATGATGTGAACATATCAGATTTTATCATGATTTAAAAAGTTGACATTCCATGGGACTATGGTGTATTGAGGCTCATGCACATATATTTTATCAATGCAGGGCCAATGACCTACTTGTCTAAACTTACAAAATTTTGTATATATGAATCTTGTCACTTCTTACTTTAAGTGTAATTTACATTAGCTTTAATTGCAAAATAGATGTGTAAAGTCATATTAGAAATATCTAGGTTAATTGTGATGCAGAGGACTTGTTTATCTAGCTCCTCCTATGCGCTATGTAAATTAGCCTATAAATTTCTTTGACGTGTTTCATTAGGGATTATTCAGTGTATGTTTGATGAACGAATACACTTAGTTACAGGTGGAAAGGTGACCGAAATGTCAATTAGATTTAAGTTTTTTATTCAATCTAAATTGTGTGTTAAAGTAGAAATTGATTAGGAATATAGAGCTAATTTTATGTTTTACCAATTCATTGGTAATAGCATGTACTTAGAAGAAAACTAATTCATCATAGACCGCATAGGAAGGAATTGCATTCCTTGGGATTATATGTTTTTGCTGGTTTGTAGACTTTTCTTGATTTCAGTTTTGTTTGGATCAAATTGAGCCAAAATGTGAGTGAAATGATGATGATTTGAATTGCATTGCGGGTGTTAAGGAGGAGGTGAAGAAGAAATTAAAAAGGGAGACAAGAAGAAGTTCATAACAAAAGAACAAGAACCAGAGCAGTAAGTCTTCTACTCTATTGTGGTTTTTCATTAAGACAACAACATGAGTAACTCACATAGTAATGTTAGTATATAGTACATGTGTTGATGGGTGCATGGCCATTGATTGGTTTGTGTAGGTATTGGCAAACGGCAGGAGAGAGGGAAGGAGAGAACCCCATGCAAACACCACTTCCCTACATCATCATCTTTGGCATGTCCACACCTTTTATCATCTTAGCCATTGCTTTTGCCAATGGTTGGATCAAGGCACCACTAATCCGATGATCCATCCATGGAGGAGAGTAATTGACCTGCTATCATGATCATGATCTTGGGTTTTGCTTCATTTCTTTGTACAATGTTTCTTGTTAAGTTTTTGTGATACATATGCATATGTAAGCCTAAGAATTTCCTTACACACTTGCTATGAGCATCCATGTTATTGGGATTCAGATGAGTATAAACATAGCTAAATACCAAATAGAATAATACAAGTTTTCTTCATTCACTCGAAGTGTTATTGGGATTCAGACTTGCAACAGGTTTAATGTTGAGCATATTATGACTTGGTCTTGTTCTAACAATCCTATTAATCTTGGAAAGTTTAGTCGAGTTGAACGTACTTTCAATTTCAAAATAAGTATGTTACAGACAGATGAAATTTCTCAGCTGCTCTTTTAGGTAAGTCACAGGTATCCCAAACAATAGTATGAGAGCTTTTGAAATTTGGGATTAGAGGGAGTCATCTCAATGATGAGATTCAACGTAGAATTGGGTTGTTAGGTACACATATGAGTCTAAAACCTCACATCCGATGATTATATGGTTAAGAAAGAGTTCATAAGCACATTAGATTCGATATCAAATATGATAGTTTTTGGGTCAAAAGTAGACTCTAACGTGCCACTTTCCATAGATAGATGTGACATGATGCACATATCGCGTTCACTAGACATATGTTTATAATCACATTAATACAACATCTACTATAAATCCTTTTCTAGTCATTCAACAAGAAGATGTGATCTCAACCATAACTAAACACGGTCTAACTAGAAGACATCTTCTCATGTGGTTTGGATTGCGTCGAGCGCTACTTCAAGAACCCAACATATAATGTAAACATATGTTTATCTAATTTATCTACTGCTCATACGATAACAATTGATAAGTAAGTATGAGATTAGTCAAGTTATCAATCAACACGTTCGATTAAATTTGTATAATGTTCATTTCAGTCTAGTCACATCATATATCAACGTGATAAAAGAGCCTCCCTCAATAATCACACTAAACAAAATCCATTTTTTTTTCATTTTCAAAGTTTTGATACAAACCATGTAAGTACTTACATGCAAACAAACAAGGAAGCATGCTTAAAAGTATTCAACAATAGAAAAAAATACTATAAAAGGTCCTAGTTTACAAGTGTAAGCTCATGATTCAAAGCAACCATAAATAAATACAATAATCCAAAATAAAATAAAATAGATTTATAAAAACAATGCACTATGACAACACTAATGAACAAGTAGATATGGTCCCATGCCCTCCCATGCTTCCACATCAAATTGGAATGCACAATAACAACATTCCTTAAGTGACACTCCCCAATACCCTAGCTGGTTTTCTTGCCCTAATCCCACCTTTCAAGATCGAGCTCGAAACCCTAATAATTTGCCCAAATGTATCAGCAATATCTGGTTTGCTGTACTCAAGATTCATGGCAAAAGCTAATCTTGTTAGGGTTTCATGTGATTCTGCTTTCTTTATGCAACTAGCACTCTCAATTACCAGACAAGTGTCACCGTCTTCACCATTTCCAAGGGGATGCAATTCTCAAAACTATGATATGCAAGTGTTGTTTTTACTGATGAGAATGTGTCTAAAATGATTCACATGTTTTATTCAAGTAATTATGAAAATTCTTTTATCAATACTGCAGCGAGACTCAAAGTCAAGTCTCTTATATCTCAGTTAGTGTTTAACAAGTGGATCAAGTAGATGACGGCTCAATCGTTCTTAAGGACTAAAACAAAAGTGATTAATAACAAGGTTCTAAAAAACGTTAGGCTTTAATCGGGCGGACAACACTCCAGAATGATTAATCGAATTTGTATTTTTTATTATTTTTAATATAAAAATGAATTATACTATATAAAAAATAAACAATCTCACAAATAATTAGGACGTTTTAGGTCTAAATGTGTAAACTGTAATTTTCAATTGATTTTTTTAAAAAAATAATAGGCCCGTCTGGGCCGATTAATCACCGCCTAGGCCGATTAATCGCCCGCCTAGCCCGTTTTTTGGCCTCCACGGTTTTTGAGCGCCCAACTAGTGAAAAACGGAACGGCAAAGCCCAAATGAGCGCCTAGGCGGCCGCCTAGACCGTTTTTTGGAACACTGATTAATAGAATATTATTCTGGGCATTAGTCATCAAAATGGGCCTAAAATATTTAAATTTGAGGTATTTTTATCATACATAAACCCTATTTTTTAGTGGGCATAAAACCGGTGTTTCACTTGCTTTAGCCTTTATGTACGAACCGACCCTAGGATCAAGCAAACATTTATAATATTATTATGAGATTATGACAATTTTCTACACCTAACTATAGTGAAATGACAATTTCATACCCTAACTATTTTTCTCTATTTTTTAGTAACATGACAATTTTTTTGTGACAACCTATGCTAAAATAACTAAAATACCTATGGTTTAAGAAATCAAAATATAACTTGTCCAGTTAGATTTATCAAACCAGATTTGAAATGAATCAAATTTAATTTTAGATTTTGGGGCATAATTTTAGTTGCATCTTAAATATAAAACAAACTGAACCAGAGATAAACAAAATTGAACCAATTCAATTTATTGTTTTTATTCCAATGGTAGTTTATGTATTTTAGAGGTAGGTTGTCACAAAAAAATTGTCAAGATACTAAAAAAGAGAAAAAAATAGTTATGATATGAAAGTGTCATTTCACTATATAGTTAGGTTTAACAAGTGTCATTATCTTTATTATTATTAATTACCTCACTTATGCAATAATTAGTAATTGTGTACTTTCTTCAGTGTAAAATGTACTTGTCTAACTTACATTTTTTACATGAAATATGTATATTTTTAATAAAATGACGTAACGTTAAAAATTAAAAACCTTCTTCACTAGCTTTTGAGTCGTAGATGACGTTTGTTAGAGTTGATTTGAACCAACGATGAGTGTGTTCTCGGCCCAACTTCAACATGTAACCATTCTTGGACGAGCTCAGAGTTGAAGAGCATAAGCACCCAACCCCCGCTCGTTGGCGCCTTCCATACTCGACGCATCCACTGGTCAACGAGGAGTGCGCGGGAGAGCATAATTCATCATTGGACCAGACCAACTTGAATGAACACTTTATACGATACATGCATTAAAATAAAAATTTACTTATTAATTCTCTCGTTAAGTGGTCATCTCGGGAAAAATACATATTCTGCAAAAACAAATTAACATATAATTTTCGTTACAAACAATATGCACAACTATTTATTGAAAAAAAAAAAGAGAGAGTGCACAGTCAATTTTTACAAAATGCAAACCCGAGACTATGTTTGTAAATCAATATTCTAAAAATCTCCTAGTCCTATTTTAGTTTCCTATTAATCTAATTAGTCACAAATTAATTTATGATTAATCCCTAAAAGCTGTATACACCCAACTAACACCTAGAGTTCCTAGGACATTTGAAAATACAAGTAAAACTAGGAAAGTCCTATACAAGTTTGTAAATTACATTGGATTGATATCACTTGTTAGGGATGATGAACTATGCTCTAGGCCTAAATTGTGTTGAGAATGATATTCCAATATAGCATTGTCGAGACAATATAGGCCTAAAATGGGTTTAAACAAGAGTAGATATTGAATACATGAAAGTCCTCAGCATGATTACATGGAGAAGGTGGAGGAAATCATTCAGTGTGCAACTCATTTCCGGCGCTGCGCCGCCCTGTCCCCACCGCTGTGCATATATTGGTGGTGGTGGAGTGGTGGTGGGAGCTACAACCATGGTAATTGGTAGGTAAAGAAAAGCATGATGGTCACAAACCATCATTAGATGGCCCATATTAGTAATTGTTTGCAATCAAACTCATGAGGGTTATGGCCTAATTACCCACCCAAAACTAGATGTTGCTTTCTAATTATGATGCTTAATTATGAATCAAGGTCAAATTAAGAAAACCACAAATGGTTTAAGAGGCTCAATCTAGAAAGAAAGAAAGAGAGAAAAAATAAAAGCAAAACTTGAGACTGTTCAGCTATGTGGAAAAGATAATGGTCCCTCATTTTTCATGATTCAGATAATATTGTACCTATTGATATGTTTGGATTTGATTGTTGAATAAGATCTCATCAAAATATTCCACCTTTTTCTTTTCCATATTACATTCTCAAATAAATCTGGCCCTTCTTTTGCCTTTGCCTTCCTTTTCTTGTTTATTTATTTTCCTGCTTTACCCTCCATAGCATGTCATGGGAAGATAAATCTTGAACAATTGAGGCTCCTTAAAATTCAGTTTCTGATACTGGGTTCTGCATAAAGTTTGAAGCTTGAAGCTCCAATGGTGGAAGTTAAAAAGGAAAGGTTTTTAGGTATTTTAAGGCTCCAGAAGAGAAACCCTTGAAATGGGTATTGTGGGTAATGAGTATATATATATCTTAGACAAGAGCTTTAAGTTATGGGTCTCATGACTGAGTTCTTGGAATTGCAGAGGAACAGTAGCTGAAGTGGGCATAGCTAAAAAATAGGAGGAAGAAGAAGGGTACAGTACAATATAATATTTTGGGTGTTTTGGGTTTTAGTAGTTGTTTTGGGGTTTGGCATAGAAATTGGAGGGAAAGTGCCATGTGGTGAGCTCAGAGATCTGCACATGGCTTCTCAGATTTCAAAGCCCATCAGCAGAATGTAAAACCATCAACAAAGAGGGTGGTTTTGGTTTGCCCAAGAGAATCAGTTGCAGAGAGTACCCATCTCATTGGTGTTTAAAGAAACAAAAGACCCAATTTTTTAGGAGCAAATGGGGGATTGGGAAGTGTGTGTGTGTGTGATGAGAAACAACCCAGAACTAGCATCCAATTTCAGTGCCAATTTACAAGCACATTTCATTTAAATCTGTTTGTTTATTAACTCCTTGCTCCCTCTTTACATAGCATTTCTGGTTGTTCCTCATATCTCCAAGTATTCTCCAGCTTAGGTTTCTTCAGTTTTCTTTCCATTTCCTCCAATTTTGTGGTATCTGGGCAAGAGAAGCAGGACAGATTGGTACTCTGGGCTCTCTTGCACACCACCTGTTTGTGAAAAGTCTTCAACCAGCTTTTTTTTCACAAATCTGCACCTCGCAGATCTTGTTCATCACTGTGTATAGCTGTTTGGTGAATAGAAACTGGTCTTAAGGCCTAATGGGTTGTCAAAAGTGTTCCTTGAGAAATCCATTGACATGGGTTGTTGCATTTCTTGCAATCCCATTACTGGTTTTTGCTGGGTTCTTGGGTTTTGGACTCTTGTCCATCTTCCTCACCTTTTCAGCTATGATCTTATCAACTGTTCTATTCACTTCCTCCAAGGACAAGCCTAATCTGGAGGAGGAAGAAGAAGATCACATGGAGCAATTAGTCTCAGATCCACAGCCTGAGAGTGAACCCACAAAACAAGAAGATGATTATGATTTCATACTCAGATCGTCCGAAAGTGAATGCCTGAATCAATCATCCTCATCCACCAGTGAGGAGGAGGATTCTGAGGCTGAGTGGGCTTTCAGGGACAATGTGGATCACAGCCCTGACTGGTCAGATGGATCCATATCCGACGAGGAGAGCCTGATCGAAATCGCCCTCCCCAGCGGGCACTATGTGGATCACAGCAAAAAGGAAGAGCCCAATAAGTTCATCAATCTGCAGCAACCAAGAAAGTTTCAAGATTTAGTGCCTCAATCCATCTTGCAGCAGCACAGCAGCCTCATGGAGCTCCTGGCAGAGATCAATGAGATGAATGAGGAAGACAATCTTATTGAGATTGACATATCAATGGGATCCATCAAATGCTCAAGGATTGGGATCAAAGCTTGAATCTTGAACAAGCTTGGGCTTATGGGTAATTTTGATTAATTTTAATGTTATCAAGTTTTTGATCCTTCTGGATTTGTGTTAAGAACTAGGGTTCAAATATATATGATATATATCTTTTTTATGTTGTGAAGCTAGTTGAATGCATTTTTTTCAAGCCTTGGATGCCACATTAAAGCAAAAATAAAACTATGCTTTAGCTTTTATTGTTTCTTCCCTTGATGTGTATCATTAAAAGAAGTAAAAGTTGTATCAGAGGGTCATAGCCAACATTTGTGCAATTTGTGTTTGTTCATCAGGGTAATTGTTGTAGGTCCAATCATGTATTCTTAATCATCTTCATTATATAGGATTTCATCTGAGTATGTTAATCTTCATCATCATCATGTCCTGATTCTAATACTGTATTTGGATGTGATAAGAATTTGACATGATGATTTTTGATGCAGTACAAAAACTCAGAAAGACATAGGTGATTTGTGTGTATTTATCATGATACATTATATATGTATGCGCATATATATTAATTCAAAAACAGGAATGTGCTGATTAAACGTCCATCTTCGTTAACAAATATGTTTATACAACTTTATGTATATATATATATATATATATGTGCCAAGCAGTGCTATGTTAGATCTTCTTGCATGTAAGTAACATAATTGTATTGTAGATCAGCAGATGTGACTCAAATGTTCATAGTTCTTGTCATTCAATTCAATGTTATAAAGTTGACTTTTATTTTGCAAATTCAAAGCACATATATAGTTCAACTCCAGACCTGGGAATCTCCGAAACTGTGTAGTAGAAGTCTATGGACTGTGCAGCTTCTGTTTTGTGAGAAAGTTGACTTTTGACTTTCTTATCCAATGGGTCCATGCCACTTGGACCGTCACACCATGACTAAGGCCCAAAATGGATACAAGTCCACAAAACAAGCCCAATGCTCTGACTTACCGGGCCGGATAGCCACAGGCCCACAAACCTCACGTAGATCCTCTAAACTCGTCTCACCCAACACGTGGCGCGATCAACCGACACCCTGATCCGCCCACCCTACAAAAATCCAACGTTATCCACTATGCCACGTGGCTTCCCCTTATCGACAATTACACGGTCCACAAACGTCCACGTGCCGCCTCCGATGCGTTATTACCCCCAAATCCAACGGATTATCTCCGTCTCTCTCTCTCTCTCTCTCTCTGCAACTTCACTCGGAGCTCTCTCTCGAGTCTCGCCGATCAATCCCACAAAATCCCAATCCGTGTTTCCAATTTTACCCCTCTCCTCTCTCCGCTACCCAATTCTCCTTCCGTGGAATTTTCTCGCATTTTCCCTCATTTTCTCGCCGATTCGCGTCTTCTTCATTCTGGGTCAAATTCAAAATTCGCAGTTGGTACTCGAAATCAACCAATTTCGCTCTCACCCCTTTCCCCCAAATAGCGTCCTCTCCAAAACCCACATCCCAATTTTGGCTAATCTCCAGGAAATTCTCGAGCTTTCCTTTGATTTGGGGGTTTGTTAATGGCGGATTCGGACAACGACTCGGGGGGCCAGAACAACAGGGACGGAGAGCTTTCGAGCCGAGAGCAGGACAGGTTCCTGCCGATCGCGAACGTGAGCAGGATCATGAAGAAGGCTCTCCCAGCGAACGCGAAGATCTCCAAGGACGCCAAGGAGACGGTTCAGGAGTGCGTGTCTGAGTTCATCAGCTTCGTCACCGGCGAGGCCTCCGACAAGTGCCAGAGGGAGAAGAGGAAGACGATCAACGGCGACGATCTCCTCTGGGCCATGACCACCCTCGGGTTCGAGGACTACGTCGAGCCCCTCAAGGTCTATCTGCAGAGGTACAGGGAGCTCGAAGGCGACAAGACCGCCGCCACCGGCCGCCAGGGCGACAAGGACTCCGCCGCCCCGGGAGAGAACAGCTCCGCCGCTGGAGGCAGCGCCGGGTATAATGGAGGAATGTACGGTGGGATGGTGATGATGGGGCACAATCAGGGCCCTATGTATGGTTCTGGTGGTGGTGGGTACCATCACCATCAATGACACTTTCAGGATGATACATGTAGAGGGATGTCTTGAAATGCATATATGTTACTGAACCTAAAATGTGTAGTTTGAGGAAGGAGGAGCAATTCAAGAAAAGAGAGACATGAAAGCTGTCTCTTTCTCCTAGTATTGTAATTTGTAGAGTGAAAAGGGAATGGAATGTCTGTTGTTTAATGGTTTTTTGTTTGGAAGTTACATGTGAAATGAAATCAGCCATAGGTGGGTTGGTTCTGTACCTACATTGTTCATCATCATCCTGATTGGGAAATTCCTATGTTATTGGATTTGGATGTGTCTTGTCTCTGGTTTTGGTATTGGTATTGATCCCAAAATTTCCATCTTTGGAATAGAAACAGAGAAAGAGAACACATGTGGTTTTGGTATGTTTGCTTTGCAATAACTTCACTTTCAAGGATAAAAAGTTCTCTTTTATCATGTTCTGATAACTATTCAATACACTAGGCTTTCACCATTGTAGAGTTTGAAATGCAACTAGTCATCGCACCCGAACTCTCCCCAGTGAATATTGTGCCTGGCAGCGAGATAGTGCACTCCATTCGGTCCGGTGCTACCATAAGGGTACAGCTCGGGCGCTATCTTCTTACTTTCCAGTGCCTTCAACAATGGAGTGAACACTGCCCAAGCTGCGTCGAGCTCGTCGCTTCTGATGAACAACCGGCGCTCCCCTTCCATCGAGTCCAGCAGCAGCCTCTCGTATGCATCCGGAGTTTCCTTTGGATACCTTGAAACAAACAAGTTATCTATGAGGTCAGCGAGTCCGTACTTCATAACAACATATTTGATCATGGCATTGGTTGTGTTCGGGGTTTGTTACTTAGTTTTGTAGAGCAAGTTGAGGTCATTGCGATCAAGTCTCATTCCAAGTCCAGGGACCTTGTTGTTGATCTTGAGGTATATGGCTTCTTCGGGATGAACTCGGATCACGAGCTCGTTGGTGGCCTGATCGAAGCTCCTCCCGTGCTTCCTGCTGAACAAGTTCCCCGGGACATTCCTGAACTGAACTCTGATCTCAGCCCTGATTTGGTCATGTACATTGTTAAAGATCATGAAGAAGCCGAAGAGAGGAGGAAGAGCTAACACATTACCATTTTGAATGAAGGGCCTTTCCGGCAATCATGAAGAAAGGAACTCCATCCCATCTTGAATTCTTGATGAAAAGTGTTGCTGCTGCAAATGTTGGTGTCAGGCTGCTGTTTGATACACATGGATTGTCGGTATAGCCCTTGTATTGACCTATTACCACATCTTCGAGCTGAACTGGTCTCATGGAACGTAAGACCTTAACCTGGTTCAAGGAGGATCATGAACATAAGGAACAAAGCATTCATACGATTGATCATATATTTGCCTTTAATAAAAGATTGAACTCTATGTACCTTCTCATTCCTAATGTCCTCAGCTTCTAAGCTGATTGGGGTCTCCATTGCAAATAGTGCTAGTGTCTGCAGAAGATGGTTCTGCATAATGTCCCTAATGATCCCATAGTCATCAAAGTATCTACAAACAAACAAGAAGCAACCAAAGAAAATCTAAACTCCTTTGAAGGATTGAAGCTCGTTAAAGGGCACGAAGATGTAGAACTGACCTGCCTCGCCCTTCTGTCCCGAAATCTTCAGAAAATATCAGCTGCACATTGCTGATATAGTTTCTGGACCACAAAGGCTCGAAAACCAGATTTGAGAAACGAAGCACCAATAGGTTCTCAATTAGCTCCTCGCCCAAGTGATGATCAATTCTATGTAAAGATCAACAAAGGTCAATGCCATTCAAGATTGAACTTAACTAGAAATGTGAATGTCAAAGAACTACCATACCTGAATATCTGATCCTCAGTTATGTACTGCTTTAGACCTTTGGTGAGTTGTGCAGATGAATCCGAGTCACGGCCAAATGGTTTCTCAACGATGACTCGAGTCCATCCATTGCCTGAAGAAGCGCGTCGCCCCCCACATCTCGCCACATCCACAAACATTTCTGGAGGGATTGCAAGGTAGAACAGCCTATTTGACACTCTTCCACCCTGAAAATTTTATACGCGTCGTGTTCAAGAAAGTGATCACTAGGAAGAATTATCATGTTTTTGGCATACTTATACTGATATCTAACCAAGAAACTGCCAAAGTACCGAGAAATTTCTGAAATTAGTACCTCTTTCTCTTTGAGTTTCTTGTCTAGCTCCAAGAAATGCTCCTCGGAGCTGTACTGTCCGGATTGGTAATAACATCTTGACAAGAACTGATCCATCTTCTCCTCACAATCCTCACTGTTATGATGATGATGATGATGATAATGATGGTGGGTTTATCAGTAAGTTTGTAGGCACAAACTTGAAAGGAAAGAAAAAAATGTGACACCTTTTGTTGATTCTGCAAGTGAGGGTTGTGCTTATCATGTTTCTGAGCTCTTGATTGGTCAAGGAAGACCGGCCATAGCCAAAAACTGTGAAATTCTGTAATGAGAATGAAAATGATCCATGAGCATACAATTACAAACCAGAAGAGTGTAGATAAATGTGTAATGTTGCAGTGAGTAACATAACCTGTGGTAAGCGATTGTCGTGATATAGAGCAAAGAGTGCAGGAAAGATCTTGTTCCTGGCTAGCTTCCCCGAGGCACCAACGACTATAACGCTGAGACTTGATTCTGTGTTCTTTGCTTCCAGCATAGGAGAGTAGTCCTCTGGACCCTCAAACTGTTCCGGGGCCAGAAAATTTGCAGGAACACCTATGCCATGTATCCACATTCATCGATTGATTCAACAGATGGTGACGATCATGTACGAGAATATCTAATTCATTATAGTATCACTCATAATAGATACAATAGTTTTGTCATGTTAATGTTAACATGTTTGAACTTTTGTGAACTGGTGTATTATATTTTGGTAACATGGTGGATGGGGCCACCTTTTGGCATCTTATAAGAGTTTTTTTTATTGTTTCCTAAATTTTATTGTGGTTGATTGTGATACTATACATATAGAGAAATATTAGCTACAAACCAATTAAAAATGTCAAAACGTCTGAATTGTATAACATGCAGTGTAATGTTGTATAACCATGTAGAACATGGAGTGCATTTTGTATAGCATGTTGGATCTGTGCAAATTGAAGTCATGTATAACATGTTGGATTCTGCCACGTGTCGCAATTTGAGATAACATGCGTCTCACATCCGACGGTTCTACATAATTTACGTTTGGACGTTTCATATATATGTTTATAGTCGAGTGTACCTCATATATATATATATATATATTATTTTATCTAGTCTAACTCACATGACGATTTGTATTATTTATTTTCTTTCATTATAATTTGTATAATTTCATGTGTACTTAATCTAATCATATAAATATGATATTCTTTATTTTTTTTTACTTTCAGTTGCTTGTTTATTTTCACGTTAATTTTATCATGGCTTTGAAGCAGTTGAAATTTTGGAACGATCACTAAGACAATTCTTAATCTATCATATTATTCCACATCTACCACAAGCAATGGACTCAACCAAAAAAAATTATTAACAATCATACGAATTAAGGTTTAAACTCGAGAATTCACTTTTTTCATTTCTTTTTCCTTCATTTTCTTTGTAATTTTCATGGAATACAATATACTCTGGAGTGATTATGCAGAAACCAAAAGCAGAGCAAACAAGTGATGATCTTCAAAACAAGTTCAGAGGCATTTTCATGGAGGTGGAAGAAGAACTCACCGGCCTGCAGAGACACGGCATTTGGAGGCTGCACACTCGAAGCTCTGATTCTTAAACATTGTCTCTGACGAGAAACCCAGGTGGTCGAATACGATTTTCTACCAACAATCTCATGATTCAACGCAAGAAATGTACTTGAAGAACAATGATGAACAATTAAACGCAAAGCCATTGCAGATCAAGATTCGACAATTCGTTTCTCGATCGCACAAATATATATGTACAAAAGCTTATTAGCTCGTCGCAAGCTGAAAAGTCAAGTTAACGAACGAACGAATCAAGATTTAGCCAGTGACAATTGGGAGGGACACTGACTTACGGATGGTCCTAGGATTAGGAATTTTGGATTGAGCTAACCATTTTAATTTTATTTCCAGAAATGATTATTTTTGGGATAAAAATATTCCCGCACCCGACGAAGTCCCGAAACTAAGCGGAAACGGGATAGGGTATTCGCCTCGATATATTAAAAATATACTTTTTCAAAACTAAAATTTATATATTTATTAAAACAATAATTTATAATACATGTTTAATGAATAATAATAATAATAATGTAAGCATATATTTTTATTAAAATAATAATTTTTAATTTAAATTTAATTAAAAATAAATATGTTATAACATTTTTTGAGTTGAAAATGTGAAACGGAGAGTTTTTAAACTCGACAACAGAAGTTGTCGTCTCCGTTAAAATGGAGAATTCCCCTTTGAGACGTACATGATCTTACTCTTAGATGTAAGGCACACTCACCGGTCGTCTAATAGTAATCACCCTGTTGACCTTCGGATGATCGGACGGTCGTGGTCAAAAGTCAACCGCTGGAGAGTTAGGAGATTAAATGATCTAGATCGAGGGACGGTGGGACCTACAGTTGTTGTCTCTTGTATTAATAATGAAGATGCGGCGATCGTGCTTTCATCGAACGTGAAGGTGAGCGATTAACTTGGGCCTTCACGCCACGAGCCCAGGCCTCTTTGCTCACACGTGACACCGTAACCTTGGGCCTTGGGCCCATTCATTAACTAAACTGAGCTGGCCCATATTCGAACCTTTCTTGGGATCGGTGAAGCAAACTCCAACCCAAAGTCAACTCCAAAATTATTATTATTTAATAATCGTTAAAAGTTGAGACTCCAATTCTCCAAATACTTTTTTTATATTAAAATAATTTAGAATGATATATACTTTATTTATTTGCAAAGAGAAGTAAGAAATGACTGAAGTAAAAAAAATTATTATTTAAGTTACGGGAAGTGATTATTGTGAGGCCCTATATTCGGGGACTTACTTTAAAAATGCCCAAAAAATGGGATGAGAAGAAGTGATCGGAAGGAGCAGGTTGTTAGGGTTATGAGATTTATTATCCAACTCGAATGGGAAGAGTTGAGAGTTTTACGACCCAACATGGCATGTCGTTCGGAGCCATTTATTTTATGAGTTTTTAATCAGAAATCAATTTTCTTACCGACAATTGATTTAGCCTAATTAACATCAAACATAAATCAATTAACCTTAATTAACATCAAACAACAAAAAAAATTAAAAAATACAATAAATTTGACATTTGTTGAGAATGCAAAGTCTCACGATATGTACAATCCAGTTTTACAACATTATAACTCTACTAAACATGATAAAAAAAATTTAACATCGCAACTAAACATGATAAAAAAACAAAACAGAGATTAGTCATCGTTCAAAATATGTTGAATGTATCATTTGAGTCTTGAACACCAACTCTAAACAAGCAAACAAGTTTTGATTCTTAAACATCATTTAATTGTTTATGTATATTTGAATGGGAACCGAGGTTGGCCGGGTTATACATCTCCAACCCGTCATCCGGCCTAAATACTAGTGTGTCACATTTTTTGGACCCGTTAGCCGTCCGGATCACACTGAATTGGGTCTCGTAGTGGGTGGGTTTGCAGGTTTTCTTGCTCACCCCTAAAGACTAGGTATGGAGTTTTGGAGTTCAAATTAAAGTCTTCAAAATCACAAAAATAATATGTTTTAGAGCCCAGTTAGAGTTGCTCTTAAATCAGTTAAAATATTTACAATGGTTAAAGTAGATTAAACGGGCTAAGGCAATTTAGTTAAAATAATAAGTGAGAAATATTTTTATATTAATTTACTTTTTTATTTTATTATTATTATTATTTATGTTTTAAAATATAAGCATATTTTTTTATTAAAATAATATATATTTTAAATACATATTTAACTAAAAATAAATATGTTTTAATATTTTTGAGGTTGAAGACGGAAAAAAGGAAATCCCGAACCTGAAAACGGAGAATTCTCATCCTCGTTAGAAATAGAGAATTCCCAGTTCTTTAAAATTAAAATTGCCAAATCCGCCCCAAACCTAACATGTCATTATCATTTTTTATTTAATTTGTCATACACTTATACGACTGATCTTACTCTTACATGTAAGACACACCCTCCCATTTACAGAGAATTCCCAAGCCCGACAACGAGGAATTCTCGTCCTAGTTAAAATTTGAATTTGTCTTCAAATCTATTTCATTTCTTGCAAGTGTTAAGCTCCAATCAATCGTAATCGAATAGGGACATTAAATCTCCGATCGATGAATCATTTTTTTCTACCATTACTATTTTCATTTAATGGCATAGCCTCCTATACTATTATGGCTATTATTTATCGTATATAATTTAATACATTAAAATGTTTGAGCCGATATATACAATACAGTAACTTGCATTGCACTGATGGCACGCTATGATCAAATTGGTGGGCAACGAATCAAGACTTGGGTTCAAAGAAATTGCCCAGAAGAGTAAATAAGATTTGCGTTTTCGTTTGTTCGATTGCTATGTTGTACCGCACATTAATTGCTATCTTCTGGTTTCGTGGTGGCAATGTTAATGTTTCCAATTAACGTTAAGTACCTCACTACCACTATTTATTTTTAATTTAGAGACATCGCACTGTATGTTCAAATAAATTATAATTAAAAATTAGAGTTTAGTGTATAAGACATAATCGGATGAATTACATACTTCTAGAAAATACTATTGAATATATAATTATGACAAATGTTTATTTAAAAGAATTATCCACTTTTACATAACTATCATTTCAAAATTTAATTGCAAACATGCTCAACGAGTTGATTTCGATCAGATCAATTTTTTATGAGAATCATGTCATGCTCGACCAGTTTTGATGTAAGGCTTTCATCAAATTGATCAGAGCGATTTCTCTGGTAAGGGCTCTTTTGAGAAGATATGTTTATATCATTTGGTCGATATGAACTCATGCCACAATCGCCCTTAATAATTTCGACCTCTTAAGGTAACATTACGTCATACGAACTCATGTCGTTCACAAATTTTATAAAATAATGTAGAAGTGGGATTTGACCCTTTTGAGTGAAATTGTTCATTAACTGTCTCAATTATATTTGATTTGCAATTTAGCACTCAACTATAATTTGGGTCAATTTACTACCACCTTCAACCAAATTAATATGAAAAATTCAAATTATTAATCCACAATTCAAATTATAATAGTTAGGGGTGTTAAAAAAACTGAACCGACCAAAACCGACCGAACCGAACCGAAAAATGGTCGGTTTTGGTCGGTTCGGTTTTCATCGGTTCGGTTCTGGTCGGTTTTGCTCTTGGTCGGTTCGGTTTTCGGTTCAATCAACCAAAACCGATCAAAAACCGAACCGACCGATTCCGGTTCAAATTATAATGAATTCTCCGGTTTATGCTTCGATTTAGGGTGCTTTTCAATTGGATTTTTCTTTTTGGGCTTTATTAACGTTTTATTTTAGTTTGTTTAAAACTATTATATATAATTCCTCTAAAAACCGATCGAAATCTAATCATTTTTTGTTTGATTTATGAATTTTTTTGGTTTTGTGGCTGATTTTCGGTTCAAACCGGTCGGTTCGGTTTGATTTCTTCAAGAATCAAACCAGTTCGGTTCGGTTTTGGTCGGTTCGGTTCAAAAACCGAACCGTGAACACCCCTAATAATAGTATATTTAAAATATAAATGTTAATATTTTTTCAACAATACAAATAAAAAGCAAGATAATATTTATTTTTTGTTTTGATAGATAAATGAGTCAAACTTTTAAGGAGTCCCTCGAACTCATGCTACATTAAAAAATTTTATTTGTAAACTATCCTTGCTCCAACACAGCCAGAACAGTAAGGATTGTCGCTGGGGAGAGCAGGGCCAGAGGCGGCCGCTCCTCCTCTGACAAATCGACGAAGAAAACTCGACGTTGCTGTGACGCTGTCTCTTATGGTTCGATCCGATCGCTCTTGGCCGGACCAGGTTAGACCAGAGATGGATTCTATATCTGAACAAACCCGATCTGGCTGGTTCACTCTATTGGACATGATTTAATCGCGATTCACTATGAATAGTTTATGTATTGTAGGGGTAACATGACCCAAATTGACAAGTAGAGTACCAAAAAAAAATTAAAATACAAAAGTGTGAAAGCGGTATAATAAATAGGTGCAGTAAATTGTCACATTTCTCCTATTTTTATTGCAATAGTATTATTACTAGTAATAATAGTAGTGAGTGTTTTTTACTTAATTATGATATCCATAGAAATATAGCTGTTATTTATGGGTAATTTTATCAGGTGTAAAGCTTTGAGAAATATTTGATTGTTGATTCCAAAACAAAGGACCCTCCGCCTCCCTCGCCACCGCCTTCGCCGCCGTGTCTCAGGCTCCGGCGCTACCTACTCCACCGGAGCATCCTCTGTACACAGACCAAGATCAACCTCGCTCGCTCGCTCGCTCGCTGCTGCTACCCAATAGCGTCGCAAGGTAAATCGGATTCTGAATTTTCCTGTATTCAGATTATCAGGTTTTGATCTCTGGTTTTGTTTCTGCACTTGATTGTGGATAGTGTTGGTTCAAATATGTTTTGGTGCTTCAGATTTGGATCAGTTTTTCATGTTTTCGTGTGATTTTTTTTCCACTGATTGATCTTCTTCGATGTGTGTTCGTTACGTCTTTGCAACTTTTAGGTCTGGAAGATGTTTTTTTTAGGAGGGGGAAAGGAAATGCTTTTGGTCTTTATGAATGTTACTGTGTATCTGCTTTCTATTCTCGCATTTTAATTTTCCTTTCTGGAAAAGAAATTGTGAATTTGGTTATTAGTAGCTTTGAAATGGGGATGAATGATCTGGATCTCATTGGATGAATGGTAAATGCTCTGGAGGCTACTGCGATTTATCTTTGTACGTTGATGGAGGCTTCTATGAATTTCTAGTTTCCTTTTTCACGTCTGGATCGGATAAGAGTTACACAATGGTTCATTATTTTGATTTATGTTTACTTGATTTTTGGGTGGGGATGCCAATAAGAATTGAAAAGCTTTTCTTGGTGTGCACTATAAAATTATATTACCACACTCCTGTTATGTTTTTCGGCTTTTTTAATACTCTTTTGTGTGTTCCTTTGCAGCAATGGAAGTGTAATTTCAATAGATCACTGGAAGGACAGAAGCACAAGCACATTAGGCATAGGTTGCAATAATTGTTTGATTAGTTTGGTGCAGTTAGGCCATTCCACATGTTGGCAATTGTTGTATAGCTACTCTGTTGGGTTGCTGAGAAAATTAAGGGAAAGGAAATTATACCATTCCAAACCCTGAATGAGTAAAAGGAAATGGGCGATCTTGACTGACCAAAGTTGGGATTCAGTTTGTGGGTCAGTATACACAGCGGAGAAAATGCTCCTCTAATGCTTTGGGCTAAGGGTGTTGAACCTGTGAGTTGTGATCAATTTGGATGCTTTCTAGGACTTATCAAGTATTCATTTTCCTTGAAGGAGGCTAGAGTTGAAAGTTAGAGACCGTGAATTAATCAAAGGGTTTTCTAGCAATGGCATCTATTAGAAGAACCTTGTCTCCAGTGCCTCGACCAGGAACTTTAAGGAATGGTGAAGCTTGTTCAGTTGCTTCTCCTTTGTCTAAATCTTCATCTCATGCTCAAGATTACCACCTGCCATCAGGAGGATTGCTATCTTCTTTGTTTGGTTCATTAGACTCCCTAGCTCTTGTTTTTGGTGTTTTCTCGCATAGATCTTCCCGGCCACTTGAAAGGTCAAAAGTTAAAGGGCAAGTTTGGAAGAGGCCTTTTCTTCATTTCTTCATTTGTTTTGTGATAGGAATTTTCATTGGACTGACCCCATTTGTCTCGATGACTTCATCCATGTCAATAAACCAAGCATTTGCCTTTGGTGTTATATCTCCTGTTGGGAGTGTCCAGTCACATGACAGCATAACAAGAAATTTGGATCCAGAAATCGACAATGCGAGTATGAATACTAGTTTGAAACCAAAGGTAGAGTCAGGAGCAGAGGAAGAAGTTAAAGGGATTTCTGATGCCACTGACAGTCAACCTCACATTAATGATTCAAATTTGGTGCCCAGAAAGCTTTTGATTATTGTAACCCCAACAAATTCTCGGCCATTTCAAACCTATT
Organism: Geranium rotundifolium; assembly: GCA_963920655.1. NCBI lineage: Eukaryota > Viridiplantae > Streptophyta > Magnoliopsida > Geraniales > Geraniaceae > Geranium > Geranium rotundifolium. Next base: position 5,022,691 of record OY987317.1, on the reverse strand, counting down.
ATCTCAATCGTTTGGCTCATACGTTAAAGCATGTTCCACCTCCTCTGTTATGGATAGTTGTGGACATGACCTCCCAATCATCAGAAACAGCACACATTTTGAGGAGAACTGGCATTATGTACAGACATCTTGTGTGTGAAAAAAACTTGACGGATATGAAAGAGAGAAATTCTCACCAACGCAATGTGGCACTATCTCATATTGAAACACACTCTCTTGATGGGATTGTCAACTTTGCAGATGATGATAAGATCTACTCTGTTGATCTCTTTGTGCATATGAGGCAGATCAGGTACAAAATCTATTTATTTTGTTTTCAAAATGTATCCCTTCTTGTTTCAAACTGGACTCTTTAAATCTTCTTGTAGCTATGGTTCAACTTAAAACTTTTTACCTTAGCATGGCACATGCTGACATTATGAGAAAAAGATAAGAGGAAAATAGTTTTATCTCAATGTCTATGATGCTAAAGGCCTAAAAACCTTTCTTCACACAATTATTTTATTCATAGAATATTCTGAAGATCTCTTTCTAATACTTCTATCCCCAAGTTTTGTTAACTTTACATCGATAGATTAGTTTCTTAGTGAATAATTAGGCTTCATGCATCTAACATCATGTAGAAATGTTAATATAAAAGTCATTTCTTTCTCTCTGAACTTTGTGAGATCGGTCAAGTTGTTGATGACTTACAGGCGGTTCGGAACATGGATGGTATCCAAATTTACAGAAAACAAAAGCAAAGCTATCCTGGAGGGGCCTATTTGTAATGGGACTCAAGTTATTGGATGGCACATCAACAAATCAACTGGTAGATCCTATAGATTTCATCCTGACATGTCAGGGTTTGCTTTCAATAGTACCATTCTTTGGGATCTAAAAAGATGGCACCGACCCACCCTTACACCTATTAGGCAGATTGACACAGTCAAGGAAGATTTCCAAGTTAGTCTCTTCTTCTTCTGATGCTTCTATATTTCTCTTGGTTCTTGATATTAATGCATCCACTGCTCTTAATGTTGAAGATGTGCACCACATAGCCTATTTTTACCATTTAACAACAGCAGAGCAAAATTGGTTGACTTCGTCAAATAAAAGGACTATCTTCTTCGGGGTAATAATAATACTGCCCATCGCATCATGGCTAAGTGCTGTTGCATGTTATACCCTCTCTGAAAACTATAATGTACCATATTCAAGTACACATTCAATATTTTGTAAGAAAGAAAAAGTGTATTCATAGATGGTGTACACACTTTTTTGTTTCCCATACAGGAGTGGCTTCATATTTCATTCATCCCACAACTCGTGATGTCTTGAGCATCCAACTTGTGTTAGATTCATTGGTTAAACTTTATTGATATGCATTTGCAGGCTAGCTCATTCATTGAACAAATTGTTGAGGATGAAAGCCAAATGGAAGGCTTACCGCATGGCTGCTCGAGAGTCATGGTTTGGCATTCTCATCTTAAATCATTTACTTCCTTCTATCCTCACCAATGGACTATGAAGAGTAATCTAGATGCAGTTGAGACACTTGCATGAAAATCTTGATGTGAGGGTGAGTTCTATAAGATCATCTTTGTAGTATTTTTTATTTTATTTTCAGGTGTCAAGGTAGTCAATATCCAAAGACATTATCATTCATCCAAAAAAAATTGAGCAATAGTGAGAAGAGTTGAAGTATCACGAGCCCATAGACAACATACCTTATAGACAGTGAAAGCAACTCATAGGATGTTGCCATTCTCTTCTTGGTAACTAGGACCTTTACCCGGTTACCTGTTAGGGCTTCAACCATAGGTTTCAAGTCATGGTCCTTTTTCTTCCCATCGTTTTCAACTCAAACATTCGAACTTGTAATTTAGGTTTTTATGTCATCCCAGTCATATCTCCAGCTCTATTTCTTTATTTTTCTTTACAAATAATATTGAATAATGTTCATTGTAGGAACAATTTGGCAAGAATTGCTGCTGGCTCAACCAGCAGTTCCTTACCTCACTTTGGCTCTGTAGAAAGCGATTGCTACGCTACTTGCAGATGCATATCCCTACAGGATGTTTGTGGAACACGGGTCTGTCTCCTTGTCATGCTTCACATTAGTATTTGGTTGCAAAGTCGGAAAAATGATCTTCTGTATATATCAATTCTTCTCTATTTTGTTCATTTAGATTTAGGCAGTTTGAGATTTCATTAGCTGCTTGTGAAATGGATGGTCCAATTGCAAACCATCCTCTTGTTTAGACTCCAGAGAGATGCCTCCCTTTTCTGCTAACAGTGAAGGAATTGCTTTTGTAAACTGAAAATGCAGTTCTGAGTATTTATTCAGCTTTTGCTACATTTTTCATGGTAAATTTTCAGTCATTCATGACCCAACTGGTGTTTTTTCTGCAAACTCAATTGAATCATTTTATTTAGATTATTGCTCAATTTCCATTTCCACACATGTAGAATATATTCTGAACACAAAAGCTTCTTAAGAGCTGTGTTGGCTATGGCTTCTCCGGCAGTAGCTGGTTCATGTGGCCGTTGTTGAAGTATAAGTAAGTTTTCTTGCCGGAGGATGTAGATGTAACCATTGGAGAAAAACCAGTACAGCCCTCGTCTACCTTGGCTAGGCATATTTTGGCTATACAGTTGAAGAGCTCGTTTTCTTGTACAAAACGCTGGCCTACATAGTCCTCTACCGGCATCCACTGGAAAAAAAAAACCAAGAATGTTACGACTAGTGTCATTGAAAATATACCAATATTTACGATCAGGCAAAAGTTAGGAGATGGCGTACGTACCTGTGCTGCTTCGATCTCAGAAGGCTGTGTCTCGATGTCAAAGGAGAGCGGTCGCAGCATGCAAACAAAGAACAAATCCGATTTCCGGAAGAAGGATTTGTGGCTTTGCCTGCATTTGAGCATAATATATGAAAACTAAACTTGAAACATGTCTTAGCCTTAGACAATCTGTTTATAGATCATTCCCAGACAGATATTTCTTACCTAAATGCCAAAATCTCTACAAATTCTGAATCAATCTGCAGTAAAAGAACATACACCAGTCGTAGGAAATATCAGTTAAAACTAAATTGAGCTTCACATTTGTTTATTAGTATGTATTGTATTGACTTACTCCAGTTTCTTCTTTCACTTCTCTTACTGCAGCTACACAAACATCCTCGCCCTGTGGATTACCAATACCATACTCCAATCAACAATAGCGACTCAATCTCAAGTTCATGTGAGTAATTATAAGACTCAAACAAAACTCGATTCATCTAATGAACTCACCTCGTCAACAACCCCTGTAGGAAACTTCCAGACACCTTTACCTTGGAATATCCCGCCTTTTTCCTGAACTACGAGTACCTAAGCAGCAATGAGATCACTTACCGTCAGAAAACAATTAAGTTACTAGAGGTTGTGAGTGAAGTGACAGATATATCACGGAAACCAATCACAGTTTGCCCGAACAATATTTCCAAGTGAGGCGCTAAACAATGTATTCTTATTTTCTAGACATCTTAACTAGTAATCATACCTCTCTTTTGTTGTTCATGACAAAAGCGCCAATACCCACCCGATGGGAAGCATTTACAGGAAGGGTATTTGTAGTTTCCGGGATCCAGTGCACGAGCATTAAGTAATCTGGTTCTGCATGATGGTACCGAAAACCCTCCTGCAAAATGTAGCGGAGCAGACAAATCCATGAAACATCAGTCTGGTTCAAAATGAGATTCTTAGTTACAGCTCGTGATAGAAATGAAAATGGACGTTACCTTCACGACTGCCTCCACGAGATTCGCAAGTTCAATAGGCAATGTGATCCAAATGCCCTTCTTCCCCTGACAGAAACATATCGAGACACATTTTGTTATTTGAATGCACATTAAAGCATTGCAGTTTTCTGGACCCGAATGATATGTGGATAAGTAAGGGAAGGCTATACCTGTTGCCTCCATCTTGACATTGAGGCCTTAAGCAAAGAAGCAAACACATCAGACTCCATAGGCTCCTCCAAGTTTACACTGACTCCGCCATACAAATCTTCAACCCCAACAAGCATCTCGATTTGTTGAACTCGCTCCTTGTCCTCGGGCATCACATGCTCCGTAGCCACAGACGATCCCATTTCAGCCATGTGAATCTAGTCGAGAACGAAAACTGTTTCAAAGGACTCAAATAGTGTGATTTGGAATGGACCACCTGAGTACACTAACAAGTAATATATAGAACTGATGCATAGGTTTTAGGTTAGCAAACTTCAAAAGTTCATCAAACAATTTCCTTAAACCTTGAAATTTGACTTAAAAATTGATCTCATCAGAAATATCCCACTTAATAGCAATATATCCTTTCCCAAAATCCACAAGACAAAAATATCCAAAATCAGTATTAATTTTTCTTTCCACAAAAAACCCAACAGAATTTCAAAGGAACTAAGCATATAAACAAATTGAGGACCAGAAAGCACAAAAGATGGTGTATCAGTAAATGGGTATCATCAGCAACTGCATAACAAAATTTTACAGATCAGGAGATAATATTATCCACAGTTTCCTTCAGAAACCCAGAAAGAGAAAATACACACAGGAACAAGAGAATCACCTGATTCTTTGAATTTACAGAACCATTTCACCAAAAGAGAGATTTTTGGGTTCTGGGTTTGGAGCTTTGAGTAATTTCATCTTCAGTTGAAATATATATATATACACACATGAGACTAACACTACAAAAGTGCTACATTATTAACTCCAAATCAATATTGGTCTGTTTCCCAGAAATTTTCTTCTTTACTCCTTTATATTGTTGACTTCACTTTGGGCACTTAATTGTTGTGAAGATCGCCAACACGTTCCTTAAAAGTCAACAATTCCACACTCATCAATACAACCTTCTAATATTTTAATAATATAATTATTTTATTTGTTATAATTATAATGTTCAATAAATAATAATCATTTATTTAATTATGATTTTATTCATAAAAACATTAAATAATTTAATCTATTAAAGATATATTATTATCATTTTCACTTTTCAGTAAGTGTGTGTCATTGTTTTATTTTTTTGAAGTAAAATCGAATTTTATTTAAGAAGTGACAACTAACCCGACATCTAGCCGGATAGCTGAAGTTATATTTGGTGCGACAGTCCCCTCACCATAAACCCAGCCACTGTTAGTTAAACTGTATTTGGCCAATTCGTGAGCCACTGTATTACAGGTTCTGCGAGCAAACTTTAGTGTAATATCCATTGGTGGGCTAGAAAGGATGCGTCTGCAATCGTGTATGATACCCCCAAACATGTTAGTCATGTGGATTGCTCGTTTGATACTATCTACCACGCGAAAGCAGTCAGATTCGAGTATCGCTCCGTTCCAGTTATTTCCTTTTACCCATGACAACGCTTCTCTGACGCCTACGGCCTCCACCTCTTCGGCATGGATATGTCCCGTAAATCGCTTTGAGATAGCTCCCAGCAGTTTCCCTTCTGAGTCCCTGCAGACCAAGCCTAGACTCCAGAACCCCCTTTCTGCATCTATTCCCCCATCCACATTTATCTTTAATTTCCCAGGGTTCGGGGGGAACCATGTCTTCGGGGATTCAATTACCCGTCTATCTGCTCCACCGGTTTGCTTTCCTCCAATGCCTCCTCCCTTAGCTTTTGCCTCCACCCAGGTCCTTCGAATCCCTTTTGCCATCGCTGCTACTCTTGCTGGATGGAACGGTTTCTGCTTCCACACCTTTTGATTTCTCGCCCCCCAAATAGCCCAAAGAGTGATGGCGCATAGGCTTGCCTCTTCCTCTCCTCCTACCCAATTACGCCAGTTGCTTACCATTGGCTCTGCACCCATTTTGCTCCGGATTCCATGAAGTAATCTGTCTCCCCATATAGGGTTGACTGCCCTGCATTTAAAGAAAACATGATCCATCGTCTCTTCAGGGTGACCACAAAGGGGGCACTGGGTGTCTATTGGGAGACCTCTATCTGCTAGGCGTGCCCTGGTTGGGAGCAAATTTGACATGGCTCTCCATAAGAACACTTTAATTTTTGGTGGAGTACGCAATTTCCATATCTCTTTCCAACCTAGGTCCTGTGACGGCGGTGTCCAGATCTGTCTCCTTTTGCATAAGTCCCGATATGCACTTCTGACTGTGTATTGTCCAGTGGTGTCCACTTCCCAAAACCAGTGATCACTCGTTTCGTACCAGCTGGGGATAAGAGAGAATATCCTTTTGCTCGTGACCTCGTCAAAAAGAGCTTTTACCTTTTCTACGTCTCATGCTCGGCACTCCTGTCTGTACAGCTCTGAGACGCGCATATCTCCTGAGATAGCCACCCCTCCATCAGTTAGCGGACTCTCGCCTCGTAGCCTTGGGGTCCCAAGAACCCGACAGTTCCCAGGGCCAATATTCCGCCGTGCATTTTGTAGGACAACTGCTCTTCCTGCACATATTCCTCTCCAGACAAAGCTAGGTGAGTTCCCCAATGGAGCCTCGGAGAATGTGCTATGGGGAAAGTATTTCGCCTTTAGCAACTGGCTTAGTAATGTATCTGGTTTTGTCAGAATTCTTCACGCCTGCTTACCCAGGAGTGCTAGATTGAATTCTTTGAGATTAAGAAATCTCATCCCTCCTAGTTCTTTATGCTTGCACAGGTCGGCCCATTTTCGCCATGTGATCCCTCCCTTACCCGCATTACCCTTCCACCAGAATTTGTTGAGCATTTTCCCAATATCATCGAGGAGCTTTTGGGGAAATAGGAATACTTGCATGGCATACGCCGGGAGGGCATGTAGAATAGATTTTATCATTACCTCTCTCCCTGCGGAGGACAGGAACCTTGTGGACCAGGAAGTCATGCGCTTTGCAATGCGTTCTCTAACATGCGCCAGGGCTCGTATCTTGTTTCGTCCGACCATGTTTGGCAAGCCTAAGTACGTAGATGCTTCCTTCTCCTCCCTAAACCCCAATCTCGAGACGATGTCCCCCCTTATCCCCTGAGGTGTATTAGAGGAGAAAAATACTGATGACTTGTCTCGATTTATAAATTGGCCCGACGCCTTTTCATATATAAGAAGGCACCTCGTCATATGTTCCGCCTCTTCCCCTTTCGCTCCACAGAATATGTAGTTGTCATCTGCGAACAATAGGTGAGATACTTCTGGGGCTTCTGTTGCTATCCTTACCCCCCGAATGTGCCCCACTCTGGTGAACTTTTGCAGGAGAAGAGATAGCCCCTCTGCACATACTAAGAATAGGTTGGGGGATAATGGATCACCTTGTCGAAGACCTCTAGACGGCTTTCGTATTTGTACCACGTGGCCCGTCGTATGGACCGAATATGTGACTGTGGAAACACAAGTTAGGATGAGCTAGATCCATCTGTGATTGTATCCGAGGGCTTGCATCATCTGGCCTATGAAGCTCCACTCTACCCTGTCGTAGGCCTTGCTCATGTCCAGCTTTAGTGCCATCAGCCCTCTTTTTCCTTGAGTCTTCCGTCGAACATGGTTTAATACCTCAGCCGCTACTATAATGTTGTCTGTTATGAGTCTTCCTGATATGAACGCACTCTGGAATTTGGATATTATCCCGTCCAGCGATTCCTTAAATTTGTTTACCAGTACCTTGGATATGATCTTGTATATGACGTTGCATAGTGATATTGGTCGATAATCTGCCAGAGTATCTGCCGTCTGTTTCTTTGGGATCAACACTATGTTTGTCTCGTTTACTCCCTCTGGCAGTGATCCCGTCGCCACAAAATTTTGAGCGATGCGAACTAATTCTTCCTTCATCATTCCCCAGTTTGCCTTGTAAAAGTCTGCGTTCAAACCATCTGGACCTGGCGCTTTCGAAGAGTCCATCCCAAATAATGGCCCTCTTACCTCCTCCTCGTCCACTTGTCTCAGCAAGTGTGTGTTTTGGTCCTGCGAGATAGATGGGCTCACGAGTTCCAACACTTCCCTACATTCCACATCTCCCCCAGTAAAAAGGTCTCCATAGAACTTAGATATTTCGTCTTCCAAACCTGATCCCCAACCTACCGTGTTTCCTCCTGCCGTTCTGAGAGTGGTTATATGATTTCTTCTTCTCCTGTCAGTTGCACATTTGTGGAAGTATGACGTGTTCTGGTCCCCTTGTTCCAACCATAGCTATTTGGACCTATGTCTCCAGTACGTTTCCTTGGCCAGTAAGAGGTTATTTAGTCTTGCTACTTCTCTACTGTACTCCTTTATTCCTTGTTCATCTCTTCTATTCCGTAGTGTGGACACAGATTTCTGGAGATTCCTGAGCTCTGCCCGATCCTTCTTGAGGTGTGACTGACCCCACTGATGCAACCTGTCTCTAACCCTTGCTAATTGATCTAGTATACCTCTCCCCGTGCTCTCCTCCCAAGCTGATGAGGTTTCCGCTGCACATTTCGGGTTTTGTAGCCAATCGTTATTGAACCGAAAGTGATGTTCTCCCTGTTTGTGTACTTGCGGTTTTGCGGTCAACAAAATATGGCTATGATCAGAAGTAGAGAATCCGAGGTTTAGTAACCTCGTGGTCCCGAAAGCTCGGGTCCAAGCATTATTGGTTAAAGCTCGATCCAGCCGGGCTTCCTTCCATTGGCGCGTTCCTCGACTCTTTTCCCATGTGAATCTATGCCCTCCTAGATCAACGTCCCCCAGTCCGCAGTCATTCAACATTGCATTAAACCCATCTAGTAACCCTTGGGGGTACGGTTGGGTCCCTCTAACCTCCTCCTGGCTTCCCACATTATTCACGTCTCCTATTACGCACCAAGGTGAATTCATTCATGCTGCCAAAGTTCTTACCAACTCCCACGTGAGGTGTCTGTAGTGTCTGTTCGGATCCCCATATAACCCAGTTATGCATACCTTCACGGTTTCTTCTAGGTATGCTTCTATGTGAATATGCCTTTTTGAGGATAAGAGAACTCGTACTCCCTTGCCATCCTTCCAGAAAAACGTCAATCCCCCACTTCTTCCTATTGGATCGACTCCACATACTCCTTCAAAATTCATCCTCTTGCACAAAGCATGTAGATGCACCTGTGTACAATATGTCTCACAAAGGAATATGAAATTGGATTTCTTTACTGCTGATATGTCCAGCAAGAACTGTATGGCCCGAGGGTTCCCAAGCCCCCGGCAGTTCCAGGAAAGAATACTCATTTACCCCCATGGGACCTCTCAGCTGGTCCCGCCGATACATTTTCTTGATTGAGAGCAGAATTCTCTTCTCTTCCCCCTTGTTCCAGTCTCCTCCGTTTTGCCCCACTGTTTCCTTTTGGTGTTTCCCCCTCCTCACTAATTACTCGCACTTCTCTTGGTCTAGCTCTGCTTGTGGCCGTGCTACTTTCCCCTGGATTTGTCCTCTGTGTCTCTGAATACGTGTTTGTTCCCCTGGGCCCTGTGACTCCCCCTTTTGGTCCCTTTGCAAGGTACTTGTCTCCCATTGTGTATTTGTTCTGTTTTGCTTCTGCTCTCAACCATGTTCCGAAAGGCTTTTGGTCGTCTCCTAACATGCCCGTCCTCCTAACGTGACACTGTTTATCCGCATGTCCTAGAATGCCACAATTGAAACAAAAAGAAGGGAGCTTTTCATACTTGAAGTTTATCCAATACCCCGTGCCTCTTGAATCCTCCACTCGCATTCTTCTTCTTAAGGGTTTGTTTGTCTCCATCTCCACCCTCGCTCGTATATACGAGCACCAGTGGCCCGTGAAATTACTTTGATCCATCCTTATCACCGTTCCCAAACTGTTACCTATCCTTGCTACCACTTTCTCAGTCTTTAGATGAGCATGCATTCCGTGGAATTGCACCCAAATTTGGAAGTAGTCAAACCTAATCTCTTCCGGAGGGGTTCTCCTAGGTAAATGTTCTAGTAGGATTTGGGTCCTGTTGAAAGTTCAAGGGTCTCGTTCTATCACTCTGGACACGTCCTCTTTATCATAGAATTGGAATATGAATAGATTGTGGTTTGCCTCAGTTATCGTGACCCTGTGTTCCGGCTGCCACAAACTTGCTAGCAGGTTTTTCAGCGTCTTGAAGTCATACATTTTTTCCGTGATGAATTTTCCTACTAGGCATAGAGTCTCGACGTCTAGATCATCCTCTTCTAGCTCCTCGACTACTACCTCGACTTCCTCCTCCTCTTCTAGAGAAATATCTTTCCATCTCTCTTGTATCTCTTCCAAACCCTCAGGCTCCTTGCCCCTATGACCCATTGTCCCGTCATTATAGGTCGAGTCCTCCCTACTGCTCCCTTCTTGATATCGGTTTCTGCCTGCCCTAGCACCAACCAAATCAGCCCAATTTTCCTTTTGATTCCCTGTCTGCCCATCTCCGCCCCTTCTTCTTGTCTAGTGCCCCTCTCTGCCCCCTCTCGGAGTCTCGTTCTTATCCTGCACGTCATGTCTACCACTTTCCCGGCCCCTCGGGGTCGTCGTTCCGGTCCCCGTGTTCCTCCACGGTCCTCCCGACCTCGTTTCCTCTTGTCTGTCCGTCCCAAACCCGCCTATCTCCTTCCTCCTTCTTCCTTCCTCCACAGTTTCTTCCTCCCGCCAGCCCATGTCCCTTCCAGAACCTGGCCTCCCTCCCCCACCGACCTCACCGCCTCCCCTCTTGCTGCCTACTCTCCTCGGCCCTCCCCACCGCCCGTCCACCACCTGTTCACCTCCCTCCTCCCTCTGTCCCCATCTGTCTCCGCCCCGTCCCTCCTCCCCTGTTCCGTCCTTTCCGGCCCGTCCCCCGTCGCGTCCCCTTCCTCCCTCCCTCCCAACCCACCACGGCCTCCACTCCCCCGTGCCCTTTCCCCCGTCTTTGCTCCGCCTCCAGGGTGTCGACTCCCATCCCTTGAATCGAAGTCATCGTCCCTTCCGTCTCTCGGCTTCGTCCCTTCCAACCCCAGTCTTGAATCCCGTCGAAGAGCCTCCGCCCTTACCGCTGCACGAGTCACAGACTCTGCCACCGCCGCCTCGAGCTGTCGCGCCGTCGCCGCCGCCGCCGCCTCCGATTGCTGCTGTGCCATGGTCGTGTAGTCGCCACAAAAGCGAACCCTAACGCAGAGGGTAAAGTCCGCGTATTCAAATGAACTTGTCATTGTCTTATTTTTTTGTTGTACTTTAATAAATTTAATCTTAAATTATGCTATTTATGTTTTAGTTGTAATTTTTATTATTTATATTACTATTTGTCTTTATGTATGTTCATAATTTAGGGACTTATAAATCAACTGATTATTAAAATTTAAAGATAGGAAACAGAAACTTCATTTGTAGGTTAAAATTTAAATGATTATATTATCATCTTGAAGATATAAGTTGAAGTCATGGCATACAAAATATTTAAAATTAATTAATATTTCCTTCGAAAAATTGAAATATGAGTATGGGGAACGAGGCTGCAAAATTTTAATATGTTGAGAATTTAGCAACTTTCATTTCTAATCTATTGTTAAATCATTATCTAACGATCATCATCTCCATTTATATAGTTGTCAACTTTATTACAGTGGATTTATATATTTGTCCAACTCTTTATAACAAAATTGACATAAATTTAAACATTATTATATAGCAACTAACCAATGAATCAATGACTTAAATTATTTTTTATTGTAAGTGTTGAAAAATTTATGAATGAGACATTTGGAGAAAGGGTTGGAGTTGGATATCGATGACTTTTCCCTCTTATTGATAAATAATTTTTGAGATTTATCAATTTAAGTTAAAATTGGTTAATACAAGGGTGTTCACTGATTTAAAATCGAACCAATCGAAACTGATTCCATCAACCAAACTTGGTTATTCAATAAATACAATCAAAACTGACCCGACTTAATTGGTGAGTCAATTCCCAATTTAGCTATGTGAGAATCAAATTTTGAGCTCAAGACCAATTGTTTTATTTTTTTCATGAATTGATTTTATATAGTTTTTAAATTTTAGTTTGCCCTCTTCTTTTTGATACGACATATTTGTTATCTCGCAAATTTAACTTAACTTATTCCTCTCAAGCTCTTACATTAGCGTATCCGCGTATGCCATCGTTTGTCTTTATAGTGTTGGTTATTATATAAACCTAATTTTTAGACAAAGATAATTTGCAGAGGTGTCGCATAGTTCCTCATATTCGACTGTGAGTTGAGGTTTTTTAGGATTCATGACTTTGTTCGGGGACTGCTTTGCTTGGAGCCGAAAACGAGGGGAAGGGGTCATCGTTGAGTGAGAGAGTGAGACAAAACGAGATCGAACCGGCCGGTTGACTGAAAATGCATTGTCTGGTGTTACGAATCGATAGGCGCGGTTTAATAAAGGTTGAGGCCTGAAGCAAGAATTAGGCTTCTGTTAGGAGATAAATAAATTGATTTTGAATTGAGCCTTTATTTTTTTTAAAGTTGGCCTATTTTTTTTAATATATCAGGCTTATTTTTAGAATGGGCCTACAATTATTGCTTTGACTGCCTTATCATGGAGCTGACCCTACAATTTGGGGTCGGTCAATTCGGTTAACCATCGGTTCAAAGATACTGAACCGCGAACAACCCGATCCTTTCTGGATTTTCATAACAATCAAACCAACCGAAATTGAACCAGTTGATTAATCGATTGACCAGTACGATTTGGTGGGTTCAGCTCGGGCGGCTCGGGTTAAATACATAGCCCTTAACGAATCCATGGTAAAAATCAAAACTTTATAAGTCAATATAAATAATGAATAAGTCAAAATTTTATACAAGCAAGACTCTAATTGATCTTCATAATTTGTGAATTTTTAAGAAATAATAAAGGTATAATTCCACAATAATAATACACCACATGTCTAGATGGATTAAATTAAAGATAATTTCACATAAATCGCTTTATTTTTAACACAAAAATCAGTTTTTTATTATTAATATTATAAAAAATTTTAAAATTATATTTTAACTTTTAAATATACAGACACTTTCGTCATTTTCAAATTAATTTAATAAAGTAAAATTAAGTTAGACTTTTGTAAACTTAAGGAGTCTCCCAATTAGCAATTATAATTCGGAGAACCTTGAAGACGAGCCAAAGACAAGACCCTAAATTATGACAAAATAAAGGAAAACAATAATTACAAGAGGATGGAAATGAACAGTCAGAGAGATTTAAAAAGAGTAAATGCCAAAATCCACAGGGGCATATCAGTCAATTGAACCATAGAGTACAGCACACAGCACAGCACAAAGGCATCAAAATTCACAACAGAAGAAATAAAGTGACAGCTCTCTCTCGGAACAAAAAACACAGAACAAACATGTCTCTGGGTTATGCACAGAAGCTCTCTTACAAAGAAGATGTGGGGACGGTTGGAATGTCTGAGATTTTCGACCCACCCCATGTTTTGGACCAAAAAGTATTTTTCTTACACTCTTCTTCTGCCATTTGCTCTTTGCTTCTCTTCTGTTGGAACCCATCAAATTAACTTGGAGAATGTGGGCTTGATGTATCAGTTTGACTTGTAATGGGTTTTGATGAGTGTGCCAATGTCAGTGTTCATTAGTAATTTGTCTGATTAGCTTTGGGTGGACATTGTGATTTATTTGTATATTCAAGGCATGACTTTCCCTAATCCTTGCCAAAAACAAACAAATGGGACACTCATTTTGTTTTATTTTGTCTTTGTTGATTTTGGTAATTAGTTGGTGTTTTGTGGAAATGGGCCACTTTGAACTTGACAAATGGTTTGCTTGTTAAATAAAGGTGGAAGATTTGTTTTCAGTTTTAGCTGAGAATGTGAAAAGGATACATGCTGATTGTTAGGTATTTGAGAGTTTAAATTTTTTATATGCATAATCTGATTCTATAACTATTATATTTTCATGATTGATTTTTTTTGGCAAACCCAAACTAGCATAAATATGTAAATACTAACCCAACTCTTGCCTAGGTTGACCAAACGTTAATCCGTAAGCAGGTGACTCACTAGGATTCGAACACTGAATCGCATAGGAGATAGTGCTCGTCTTGACCTACTGGGTCAGCCCTAATGGTCATTACCATGATTGAATTGAAGATAGTACATACTCAAAAGTCTTTGGACATTGTTGATTAATTTCAATTGAGATAAAGAGCATATTCTATGATGTTTTGGTCTTGATATGATTGAGAATGGCCTTATACAATTACAAGTGGGGAGAAATCAGTAATGATCTGATATGGGTTGAGTTGTAAAGTATATCAGAGGAAACCCCGATGGATGGATTCTCTTTGCTAGTTGAATGCTGTTTCAAAGCCATCATGAAATTTCTGTTTCGTTATTTGTTCTACTTCTATAGTCTTAAAATGATTCAGCTACTTTATTTTGCAATGACAGATTGAACAGCTCGCCAAAATGATACAAAAGGTGAATAACTTTCTAAGATCCACTCATTTATTTTGACTGGTGTCTTTTAAGAGTATGTATCGTTGCAAGATCATTGCTGTTTAACCAGGTTGACTTTTTTTTCTTTTCACGTGGCCATGTAGAGCAAGCATCTAGTGGCATTCACGGGGGCAGGAATATCAACTTCTAGTGGAATACCCGATTTTCGGGGTCCCAAAGGAGTGTGGACTCTACAGGTGAAAGCAAAGATTTCTTGTATTTTTTTCTCAAAAAATCTTAGATGAAGCGATTTAGTGTGTTCTAATCCCTCCCCACCCCCAAAAGGCTAGTGTATGATCCTTGGCTCATACTAACAGTTCATTTGATTATTTTGTTCTATGTGACAGCGTGAGGGAAAATGTGTGCCTGAAGCATCGTTGCCATTTGACCGTGCAACGCCAAGCATGACCCACATGTCTTTGGTTGAGCTAGAGAAGGCTGGAGTCGTAAAGTTTGTTATTAGCCAGGTTAATTTTGTACTTGGTTATGAAGTTTATACTGTATTTTAGTTCATATTTGAAACTTGAAATGGGATTTGATCACCAAGCCCAACTGCAACGGGGCATAAAACAGTAAAGACTAACCTATCTTCAGATTCAGCCATGTGAATTCAAATTAGTTTGAGTACGTGTATTTTACTTTCTAATAGGTTGCCTTGCTCTTGTAATTTTCAGAATGTGGACAGTCTCCATCTAAGATCTGGAATACCAAGGGAGAAACTTGCTTGAGTTGCATGGAAATTCATTCAGGGAAATTTGCCCTTCTTGTAGAGTAGAGTAAGATTTTAGTTTTTAACATGTGATGCGTTCTGTTGCTTTCTGGTGTTATTTGAGCTGAGCTAATGGTTTTTTACTATATGGTACAAGAGCTGGTACATGCAAAACCCTCAAACCATTTGAATTGACATATGATAAATGCAGGTATCTAAGGGACTTTGAGGTGGAGACAATTGGCATGAAGAAGACAACTCGGCATTGTTCCGATGTGGACTGTGGGGCTAGACTTACAGACACTGTTCTTGATTGGGAGGTAGATTGTTTTTTCTTCTTTGTGTTATGTTCGATGCTAGACAACATTTTTTCCTTGACCGATCTGTTGCCTTCCATCATTTGGTCAATGCTTGCGTCAGTTTTATTTATAATTTGTAAGTGTGGTAGTGTTACTTGGTTCTCCAAATCGGCTCATTCCTGATTCGCCGATTCGATTCTATTCACCACCTAAATGATTCAAAATCACCGGGTGATTCACCCAAATCACATCAGAAGGTTTGCCTAGGAGTAAGGATCCAATGAAGATTACTTATCTTCGTTGGGTTCTGTTGTATCCCCCCCGAAACAAGACAGTGTGGTATTTCATTTTCATCTGATGCACACAATCAAATCAGGGTTTCTTGCATGAACCACTTCAAAATTACTTATATCGCACTGGTGGGTTGATTCTCTTGGATTTTTTTTGGTACAACTGTTATGATCTTGATTTATTCTTATTACCTGCTATAGCTTGTGTTTGTTGTGCATGATTTATAACACTTGAAGTTCACTATGCTGAATCCCTTCGTTATAGGATGAATTGCCCCCAAAGGAGATGAATCCAGCAGAGCAGCACTGTCGAATGGCCGATGTTGTCTTATGTTTGGGAACCAGGTAGGTTTCAAAAGCATGGATAGTATCCATATGAATTTAATTATTCATTTGTTTGAAAAAGATACTATAGAAGAATTGTGACATCTGACATGCTCAGCATCACATCCAATTCTTAAAAGATCCTGAGCAAGTAATAGCTTAGCATACCTGTACGCTTTCCCTTCAAACCTAATTTATTCTAGTAAGTCACACATATGTATCAAGAGATCAATTGGCGGTACACTTCATTTCAGTCTGTACTAATGGTAATGTCTGAACTGAATCTGTGGATCTGTTACTGAAAAATGTAGGCTTCTGTGCAGTTTGCAGGTGACTCCAGCTTGCAACCTTCCTTTCAAATCTCTTCGCAATGGGGGTAAGGTCGTCATTGTAAATCTTCAGGTATTTCCTTCCCTCTCTTCTACATCTCTCTCACATACTGTCAACATAATCCCATAACTTCATTGTTCACCACCATGTCGTTAGTTGTAACGCATTAACTTGTTTCTGCAGCCAACTCCGAAAGACAAGAAAGCCAGTTTGGTGATACATGCACTTGTTGACAAGGTATTTCTATCATTTAAAGAACTTGCATGGCTTTTATATTGCTAAGTGGCTATATATAGAATGAACAACGAGTGAGATTTGCTAATGTGTGTATATATACAAGCCATCACCTTGTTTGTTTATTTATGATAGAGTAAATTCTTCATTCTCCTGCATAAATGTTGTGAACTCAAATCTTTAAATTTGTTAATGATTACTTTAGTTTGTGCTCAGGTTTTATTATTAAATCAGCAGTTGTCAAAGTATCATTACCTCATTATCTTCTACACTAGTTCACCTGATAATTTCTCGTCATGTATAAAAAATATCTTTGAACTGAGTTGATCCTTGGTGTTGAGAATCTTATGACTGACTTGAAGAACAGGTAATTGCACGAGTCATGCATTGCCTTAACCTACAGATTCCTCCATATGTTAGGGTTGATTTCTTCCAAATCAGTCTTCTTCACTTCTCCAGACTTCAAGGTAACTTCACTAACCGTACTTGTCTCTGTATGTTAATTGATGTATGAGAACCAAGATATACTGTACAATCCATATCACCTTTCATCACATAAGCTCGTGTTCAGTACTTATATGTTTACTGCTCAATCACCGTGCAATGCAGAGAAGAAATATGTTAAATGGACCCTCCGGGTCAAAAGTGTACATGGCGAGAGTGCTCCATTGCCTGGTTTGCTTGCATTTTCTCAGTTCCCCGCTTAATATTTCCTTTTATCTCTAGGTTTCTTTCTCAGACAGACCCAAGCTTAAAAAGGCTGTTTTACATAAGCAACCATTCACGCTTAAAAGGTACACTTTTTTAAGATACTTAGAAGATGCATAATTCAGTTTCGCGATACTTATATTCTCCATTTTATTTTCACGCACCAGGGAAATGGTTAGAACAAGACCAATTATAATCGTCCTGAAGCTCAATTTCAGTGATGGCTGTGGGTGCCAATCTGCCAATATTGAATTCCCCGTCAACTTTCAGGTAAGCACGTAGATTCCCCAATTGTGACTTCGCCCAGTTCCTGGATATACTATTCACGAAATCACAAGCTAATGATGTGAATTGAAGCACAAGTGGTTGGCATATTATAGGATTAGAAAAATTGCAAAAACTCTCCGTATACTAATTCATTTTTGCATAAAGTCTTGGTACCCTGTATTTATTGCAAAACTCTCCGTCCACCTTGTATTTTTTCGCACCGTCACTGTACTCAGTATATACAATTGGAAAAACTCTCCATATTTTGATTTTCTGCAAAAAAAAGAATGCATTGTATACCAAGACTCTCTGCAAAAGTGCAGTAATATATAGTTTTTGGAATTGTATATACTAAATGATGAGGTATTTTCGGGATAATGAAAATATTTCAAGATTTCCGTCTATTTTAACTAAATTATATTAACGGTGGAAAAAAGTACAAAGTGGACGGAGATTTTATACAAAAATGAAATAGCTAATGGAGAGTTATTACAATTTTCCCTATACGATTTAAACAGTTTGTGTACTGCCTTTGATCAGTTTTCTGGATAGGAATTTGGTTGGTCAGTCATTGTTTTGATTACATGAATCATCAAATCTGTGTTGAGGCGATAAATACACAGTTGTTCATACACTGTAGGCTCCAGCTGACAGCGTCGTCCATGATAAAGACGCGGTCACTCAGAAGCTGAGGAAGGCGGCAATTCAACACCAATGTTGTGGACAGTTCTCATTAGTCGAGAGAAAGACTCTTTTATCCCCGGAAAAGGAAATTGACATCTACGCGATCACAACCAACATTATTGACTACAAAAATAGCTGTTCCGCCGGATTATCTGAAGACAACACCCCCGAGGGCGCTGCTCGTATGATGAAGAGGCAGAGAACAACACTCGCATGAACTGCACCAAAACGTCTCACGAGATGGTAAAATAGCGTCGCCCCCTTTATACATCAGGATGAAGAGTTAAATATTGCAGATATGCTGACAAGGTGAATTTTTTGAATCCCAACAACTGACCTGCTGAAATGTGAATACTTAAACCATAGAAAATGATCAGCATGTCTTCAGTATGACTTAGGAGTTAGGGCAGCTTGTGCAGCAACTGATACAGAATCTGATGTATATATATATATATACACACATATATAAACTCTTGTCTGAAAAGTATTATTCAGATAAAATAGATGGTGGTATTTTGGGGTTATATTTTGCTGGGATAATCTCACAAAACTACAATTACAGCTAACTTATTTTTTGGCTCACATAGCTACTGTATGTAAAATGACTAAAATACCCTTGATTGTTGTTCAAATTTTCAAGGTTACGCCATTGAATCATTTTTGTTCCCTTTATCCCTATTTTACTGATAAGTCGAAAGGGCCTTATGATCAATTGGGTCAAATGATTATGAGTCACATATGTATATCAAAGCTCTGCTGTGGTTGAATGAGTTGATAAACTTTGGCCACCAAGCAAATGGGAGGTACCACAAGAACACTAGCAAGCACAGCACAGCACCAACCAGGTTGATGGATTTGACCTGTTGCTGGTTGTCTTGGCTTCAAAATCAAAACCATTGACACAGACTCGACTTTTTGTACCTTCTCATTCAGCTCTCCCTCCGCGGACCACGCTACAAGCTGTGCACATCACTTGCTAAAAAGTTCATTTTCCTGTTCCAAACAGTGTGCTCAACTTTAAGGCTGTTGGGAGGTCGAACAAATGTGTCACGTCTCGGTAATCATGTCATAACGAGAAAGATTAACGCCGGATAAATAATTAATCAAAAGTTGATAGTGATATAGTTAAATGTCCATGTGAATGTCGAGCACAAAACTAGAGTTATACATGCCTAGATAACTTTCATGTTAACTTTTAACTCCTGTTGTACATATAATATGTAAATATAGACCAAAATTTTAAAACCCGTGTCTTCAATCTCTACTCCCTTGAATCGAGTCTTCAATATTTATTTTATTCAAAGAATTCTTAATGTGAATGGTATTAGTAATTTCGTCAATTACATACAATTTGCACAAAAAATCAAAGTTCACAACACAATTTTTGCTATAAACAAAATACATGTCACCATCTTCCAAAAGTGTGATAGTGTTTGACATGTTTTTTTTCCATTTTCCCTCTATAATATAGGTAAAATTTCGGAAAAAGACATCGTCATTAGGGTTTGAAACCAAGGAAACGACGAGATTGACTTCTTCCAACCGAATGCGCCTTAGATCTAGAAAACCCACTTCTCTATTCTCGCAAAATAGAGTACGCTTCGGTCTACCGTCGATTTCTCGCTCTGGCCAGTGGAATTGACAACGACAGAGTTTGTCGTCCGAAGTCAATTTCTTCCGACCATACCTACAACTTTTTTCGTCTCACGGTTACTAACGCCATTAGTTTTTATTATTATTTTATTCTTACAACTTCAAAAATGATCAAAATACCCTTATAATCATCAATTAACAATAATTCAAGTTGAAATGACCATAATATTCTCGTGTTCTAAACTCAAATTTTCACTGAATCGTCGTTTTTTGATTTGTGATGGTGGGTCGCCGCCAGAGACCTGATTCCTCGATATATTTTTTCGGAGCCTCTGGATGAAGGTCTGGGTCGCTCCTTCTGCTACCTTCGGCCCGATGACTATCATGTCTCCTTCTCCGAATAAACCACAAGCTCAGTATGACGGGTATTTAATCAGACCGAGTCCTATCAAGTAAAGAATAGAAATTATCCATAATTTTCATGATCCCAATTTGAAGGGTGAGGAGTGGGAGAGGATCCAAGACAAAGATTTGGTGCCTGCCAAGATGAAAACAAAAGGAAAGAAAAAGGATGGTGTTGAAACTTCACCATCAAACCCAAAAATATCACCATCGTCCCTCTTTTACTAGCTTCTATTTTCATCACTCTCCATATGCTCCCTCTCTCCTCTTTATCATTTACCTTACTTATCCCTCAAGTAAAACCAATTTTACTTTCAAAACTATATATAAATAACTCATACCCATAATATTGTATCGGTCCAACTTGTACGAAACCAAGTAATTAAATAGCTGTGTTTGCTTCTCAAAACCAGAACCAAATGAGAATTACTTCTTAACCATGACACAATACGATATCGATATCACTACTATTAAAAATATATTAATTTTGAATACATCTTTTATAGTTAATATTAATTAATAGATAAGAAAATTGCAAAAACTATCTTTATATTGTTATAGTTTTGCAAATATGACATTTTTACGTTGTTTTTATTGCAAGAACTCTCCGTTAGCTTGTAGGTTTCTTACACCACTAGTATAAATCCGTTAAAAGTGATGAGAAACTCAAATATATTAAAATTTTCAAGCAAAAAATTATAAATTAATGAGTTTTTGCAATAATAATAACATAAAAAAAACTGCATGCAAAACTATAACAGTGTAAAAAGAATTTTTGCAATTTTCTCTTAACCCAATATATTATTATTTGCTGTGTGGAATTAATTTACACAATTTTAAAGAAAAATACAGTTATCACATCACATATAATGTACACACTTATATTACTTTGTAAAAGTAAACGAAAACATAATATACATATGAAATGCCAAATTTGAAGGGAAAAAAAAGCATAAGCAGTTACAAGAATTACTTATCTTCATCATAAAGAATGGTAGAAAGTAAATAAAATCACAATCTCCTCTAATAAAATAAATAATAATACCTAGAGTTTAATTTAATTTTATTATATGCCATGCCATGTCATATGATCAGGAGCGTACAATAAAGTCAAGGAATCGAGATCAGACGTTGACGGGCTCGCACAGGAACATGAGCGACGATGCGGAGGCGGCCCCGAGGCGCTCGTAGTAATCGACGCAGAAGAGCGAGAGCCACAGCTGTAGCTCGTGCCCGCCCCACGCCCGCCTGGCCGGCCCGGCCCGGTTCTTCCCGAGCCGGGCCAGGACCGGCCCCAGGCAGCCCGCGTAGAGCCTCCTGTACCCGCCCAGCGCCGCCACCACCGGCCCCACCCCCGACGGCGGCGGAGGGGACACGTGGCGGAAGCACAGCCCCTCCCACAGCTGGTCGCTCCGGCAAATGTCGCTCCACAGCCGGCACACGCACGCCGCCACGCCCAGCGACCGCCCGTCGAGCCGCTTCAGGACCTCCGCGAGCACGTCCGCGTGGTCGTTGATGAGGACCTCCGGTCGCCGGAGATCGGCCCTGCGCCGCCGCCGGAGGTGGTGGTGCACCATCGATGTGAGGCTCAAATCTCAATGGGTGTGTGTGAATGTGAGGCTCAACGGGGGAGATATATAGTGGCCACAAGGTGTTCGACGAAAGTCCTCAAAGAGAGAAAATATTGTGATTTGAGGGTATCATGGGGAAATGAGAAAGGGCCAAGGGAATGGCTCCAAGGGCCAAAGAACTGCAACCAATGTTTTGCTTTTTTACCACTAATTTAATATTATTTGGGTGAAAATGACCAATTTTTGGGCTTAGCAAATATTTGTTGTTTCATGCATTTGTTTTTGTAGCCGTTGCTTGCTTGCACGCAATATTCTAAAAGACCCCGACGCTAGTCGGGTGGAGAGGGATTCAAAAATTAATCAGAAACTAGTCGAAGATTAATAGAAGACTAAACAAACACGTCGGATGTGTTTATTATATTATATTGTATTGTATTGTCCATGGTGAGATCAAATCACTCTTTACTTTATTGGGTTAGTGCTAAATTAATTACTAATTTTGATGGGATGATGAGGAATAGAAACATGAAACATGTCTTGAAGCCTATGATGGTGTTTCTGGACTCTTGAGGATATTAAGGTGAGTGGTGGTGGTCCATTTAGGTTTTGGGGGTGGGATTTGTAGCTTGGAGGGCTATGGGATTAGGGGTATGGGTCCAATTTTTAACCAAATTTGGGACTCTTTTTGCTGAAAATGGTACATCTAGTGGAGATAGTGGAACCTTTAGGATGGGTCACAAAATATGAAAGGTAAAATAATTGATGTAAAGCAAAAGCTCACATGGTCATGGTCAAGGAATCCATTTTTTGAAGTGCATGTTCTATGGCAAGATATAGTTAAATTTCAAGAATGGAAATAAATCATGGTAAAAATATTATTTTAAAATATATTTTGTTGGTATATTATAATTATTAATTAGATATATTATCGAAGAAGATTACTCGAAGGAAAACCGCCTTTGTAATAAGAATTGAGAATCTATATCATTAACCAGTTTGGTCTTGGCCATGTGCTTAATCCTGTTCGTTTCTTTACCTCTGATTAAGTTTCGAGACTCAGCACGATATTTAAACGGAGTGAGTTTAAAGTCTGTATTTTAATTTATAAATAATCAAATTGGTTGTTTGCAAGAATTGCTAATGATAATAAAACTGAAGGAGTGTGCTAATTTATCACCAAATCACCATATACCTTGTTACTGAAGATATTGTGTTTAACAATAAATTCTGTTTTGAAAGGAGGCTAATGATTTGAATTTTGAAAACCCTTGGAATTATATTATACAATTTAAAAATCTGTTGATGTCAAAATAAAAAAGGACAAAATCTGTCTTTTTCAGCTGATAAAATTTTCCAAAATGCAAAAACTGGTGACAGGCACATCTGATCTAATAGGAAAAACAAATGAATTCAACAAAGCATGAATAAGAGATTAGATAGATGTGCATGAACCAATAAAGTCATAGCTTCACATTCACAAATATATATTTATTAAGTATATAATTAATTTAAGTAGAGTATTAATTTATCTGGTTCCAAACACAGCAAAACAAAGGATCATTTAAACAGCAAGTTGTTGGTCGATTGGATCACTTATGATTGTCCCATGGGGTTGGATTTAGGCTCAGCCTCTAATCCCATTAAGACACAAATCATAATTAATTTTTTTTCAATAATTATCAATCATATAATAAACAGTTTAGTACTGTTAAATAGACATTAAGAACAAATTAATGGTTTGTTTGTGGAGTGTGCTCTCTCACTTGCACTGTTCCCAATCAATTTCTTGTGAAGAATTTGATGATTGCAAGATTACAAGAAGAAACTCATAAAGTTATTGGTCAAGTTTTCATTTTATTTTTTGGAAAACAGTAAAAAATAATCCATTAATAAAAATGTACTAGTTCAAATAAAAACCATTTTACTTTACTTTACTTTTTCTATCTATCATTAAAATCACCCCGCCTAAATACTATGTTATAGTTTTAATAAGACGTTCAATCAATACATTTTAGAAATCAAAATTTTATAGGATAGAATTATATGTGAGATTCATTCTCCAACTATATTTGCATCATGTAAAAAATTTAATCATATTTTCATGGCCAATTTCTTAAGTTGATATCAATAGATAAGTTGATTAATCTATTTAATTTTAATTCTGACTTGTGTTTAATACATTTTTATTATTTATTGAGAACATTATGCTTAAGCATTAATCATAAAATTCATTACCATTATTTGTGCGAACAACACGTTCCTCAACAAATTTAACTTAACACTTCTCAAAATTATATTTTAATAGAAATCACAACATTTTCAAACTTATTTCCCTGTTGATGGTTTTATACTCGCCTAAAATTAGTTGATTTTAATATATTTTATGATGGTGTGATATTGTGTCATATATATTGAATAAGCTAGCCTCCATAATTAAAATGTCAATCTCATTAGTTGAGTTTGTTTATATTCTTTGTATAAACACTTGTATTTTTAGTTCATTTAATTTGACACCAGTCTAACATATGGCAAAAAAAAATTGAATCCAACAGATACCCGAAGCACCTGCCCCAATCTGAATGGATGAAACTCGAAATATTTGGGTTTGGGTTTTTTTATCGAGGTCAGGTCGACCTACACCCGATCCGATTCCAACCCGCAAAATCAATTTTTTTATAAAAAATAATAATAGTTTATTATATCCATTTGGGTCGGATTTCGGGGAAAAACGTACCGGACAGGTTTTGAGTGGGGTCGGGCATCCGCTCGAAGTGAGTGAATGCGGGCTTGGCCAAACCCGACCCGTTGCCATCCTAAGGTATACATGCTAGACTGAAATATGTACAAACTGTACGTGTGAGAGTAAATTAATAAGTACATAAACTTATTTTCTTCACATCCCGTGAGTGAGTTTTGAGACAAGTCTCTTGCATTCCAAATAAATGCTCTTGAATATTGCTGACACTACCATATCATCAATTCTGAGTACAAGTGACAAAGGAAGGAACAAAATCACCTTGATTCACGAGCTTTATTTTCAGCATTAATATTTTGGATTTGAAAATGAAGTCAAAGGGGTTAATTCCAAATGCAAAAGGGTTTTTACAAGAGTTAAAATAGATGGCAAAAGCTTTCTGCTGAGACTCATCTGAATGTTCAGCTTCTCCTTATATTCATAGCCTTTTCTGTGACAAGCATCGATCCATGCACAAACCTTGTTTAATTTATTTATCAACTATATGAGTTATTTAAAATGTGAATATTACGTCACCAACCGAGAAATGTCAAGGAGAAAGTGGTGAAAAGACTAATTAAACAAGGTTTGGTTTTATGATGTATAGTAATTATTAATGATGAAGGAAATTGGTGGAAACAAAATTATGATAAAGAACAAGAGGATAAATTGTAAACAGAACAAGACTTTAACAACAAACAAGAATTTACAGACATGGTATATAATATATATATATATACAAGGTTATTATTTATATATAAGAATATATATAGCTTTGCTATAAAAATTTCCTAACCACTACTCTCTGTGTTAAGGGTGAACAAAAATTCCCACCAGCTCGCCCCAACCCGCCCGTTAATAAATAGACCCAATTCGGTACAATCCGGATAGGTAACATATTGAAAAAAAACTGAATAAAGACATTTATGGGCCGGTTGACGGGTTATAAAGAGTTAACCCGCTACTCATGCAACACGTCATCAAATTTTCCAAACGACGAACATATGAAATTTGTGTAATTACTATAAGTAGTCTTGTCCTTAATATTTAAATTTAAATATGGGATTTTGTATTTATTTAATCTCGTTTTTGGTGGGAGGAATTTTATCATCGAACTTTATCAACAATTACATTTTTGAAAGCTTAAACTCAAAATTGTTAATAAACTAACTGAGACTTTGACTACCTCAAATTTATTCTTGACCATAAAAATAATAGAAATGTGTGTATAAAATATACAATAGAGTTAAGTAAGAAATGAATAAAGTTCATCTAATGAAAGAGGGAACTATAATTTAACGATGTCATACAACTCTAAGTACAAATATAAATATGATATTTGACTATACATATATTTCACAACTTCATTATAACTCAAACCACTAGATCTGTTTTCTCTGAGTTGGAAAATGGGTCTTATATTCAAGGTGGGCATTGTAGACCCAAAATCGAAATCGTAGAATCAAAAACTGTGAGTAACAGTTCCGGCTTTGGCTCCAAAACTGAAAGAACCATTAATTTTTAGTTCTGCTTTGATTCTTAAAATACATAACCGACATGTACTCGCCTAGAACTGGAACGATTCGATGAACATCATATCAATTAATCATTCCTTAAATTACTTCCTTCATCTCCGTCCACTTTACTAACTTGACCCTAATTTACTTTGATCGAATTGTGAAAATCTTAATACGGCATGTAATTCTTTTATGGTAAAATAACACTTTTATGGGTGGCATGCTCAACAAGACTAAAGATGATTCTCAAGTTTTGTGGATGGATATATGAGAATGAGAGGAGGATATATAATTGGAGTTTGGAGTGTACATAATTAAGAGTTATGGGCTTGAGAATGTGACCAAGCCCTTCAACTATATCATGATTCATGACCCATTTGTCATTTATGGCCTCAACTTTGTTCATCTATTTTGCTTTTGTTTTTCACATTTTGAATATAAAAAATTCAATTGTACTATCATATTGTTTGATACCTTGCTTTGGGCCAATCAAGCTATGCTTTTTACTCCATAAAACAAGTTATGAGAGCTGGTGCCAAACATGTAAAAATAATTTTAAAACTTTATTGAATATATAAAAATATATTGTTTCAAAGATTATTCTCACCCTTTCCTTTTATAAAATTCTTCACCACTTTAACCATAAATATATTAGAACAAATAAGTTTTGAGGTAAAGGAATCTGGTGACAGTCTTTGAAGGGTTGTTCACAACCAGCAAAATGGAGAATCACATCCATGGATGCTATAGGATGTCCTTTGGCTTCTTTATATTAATAAAGTCATTAACATTTTATAAGAAAAAATGTTAACACTATCATATTTTTAGTAAATAAGTTAAATTATTTATTTATCCTCTAAATTTTCAATTAAAACGATTTTTAATATTTATAAGAGAATTACTTACAACATGATACGATTATAAAGAAACCACCACTATCTTATCAACATTCTCAATTATGCTCTTTTCATGTTTATTGTTGTATAATTCATATGGGGAAGTTTTGGAGAAAATGTGGCATATATACATAACTAATAACGTTTACTTGTTAATAATAGAGTCCAACACTACATATATGACTCATTTTATAAGAGATATCAAAACACATCGATGTAAGTATGTGTTGGTGGGCGTCTCCTCCCACAAGGTCAGCCATTTAATGGGTCATGTAGAGTAGAGAGTGGAGATAGTTCGGACGCATAAAATATTTTTCATTATGACTTACGAGAGGAGTGGTTAAAAAATTTAATGTTATAAGACATATAGAATGTAATGTTGAGATATATCAATCACAAAATATAAAATTGACTTTTTAGTTTTGCCAGCAGATATATTGTATCACATAATCCATTAAATATTTTATATCAAAATAATTTTCACACATAAATAACATGCACTTGTATTATTATTTATCTTCTTCTAATTTTACCATAGCATCATTTTGACATTATAAAGTTGTGATTGTTTTTCTATAAAGACATCATAATCATCCTTTGCAAGCTCGAATGCCAAACTTAATTTATAAACTCAACCCCTCCCAACTTAAACATCCAAACTTAAATTGTCAGCTCGAACTCGGACCATTGGCTAAGAAGAACACACGTCGGATCCTAAATGCATCTTTCTCTTGCAAGTAGTGATTGTTACTTCAAAATAAATAGATTTTGAAATGAAAAAAAAATGTGGACTAGGAATGTCTTGGCTTTTTAAAAAAATGTTGAGAAGTTCATATTTTTTAATGTATCAATAAACTTTATACATTAATGTTGAAATGTTTATATCGTTTGAAATTTCTCATGAATGTATTACAATATCATTTAAGATATAAGTGAACTTTAAATTTTCCATTAGTGATTTGTTTTTTGAAACCTCCATTAATGATTTGTTTTATCTTTACCTTTGTATCTATATTTTGTTTCTAAAACATGAAAAAAGAGGGTCATACTTATGTTTGTACAAAACTTATACTTTTTTTAAAATGGTATAATGTATCAATATTTGTTTCTTTTATGTTTAGGAGTGAAGTCTTATAACCATATAAAGTTCATTGTTTCTTTTTTAAATAATATTTAAGGCAGATCAAAACTATTAGTTTAAAATTTAAAAACACAAGTAAAATTACCAAAAATGTAGTGAATTTTTGGCTGCACAAAATTAAATGTAAAGTAATTAAATAAGATAATTTATATATTAAAGAAAGAAAGAAAGCAAAAATCATGCAATGATGAGTAATATTAATTACTAAAATCTATTATGATTAAAAGAAATGAAACAAAAATTAAATAATACGTTTCAAATACATTCTTATTTGATAAATAAATGTATATTCCATTTGCATTAGCCAAAATGAAAATGATAATAATAATAATAATAATTAAGTTACATTTTCACTTTAAATAGTCTTGTGTTATTTAAGTGTAATAAAAAACATTTCCATGTCCTAATTACCAAATAATTGGAACCATGACCTTTACCTAAAAATGAGAATTTATTTAATATTAGTATAAATATAAACAATTATTTTTTCCCATTTTCATTTTTATTTTGGTAAATCTTTCTTCTACGGTTCTTCCCTATTACCCGATCACCGAGCTCAACCCTAACGACCCGCCATAGCTGAGTGGGTGTGCGCACCACGCACCACCGCGCTCTATAGCAATCTCCGACATAAATTACTGTTAACTCCGTTTATTTCTGCTGATTTTTTCCCAATTTTTCCCATTAATTTTGGTCCATTTTTTGCTCTTCGTCGGCGAGCGACGGTGTCTCCGGTTCTCCGCCGCCGACCCGCCGGAGGAGCTCGATTTGGTCGCTGAGTCACTGATCTGCTCAGACCCAGATGGCCAATTTGGTTTATAAGTGACGAAGCCACTTCAGATCTTGCAGATTTTGGAGCTTGAAAAATTGGGTTTTTTTTGTATCGTTCTACAGTGGAGTGAGATTCATAATCAGGTCTCGTCTTGATTTGCTCGAGCTTCCGAGTACACGTGGCGATCTGGGTGGGCTTCACTTCCACTGATCTGCTTGAATCTATGTGAGCTCTCTTTTTCAGCTCTTATCTGTTTTGTTGTTACCGTGGACTATTCTTATGTGGGTCTGCTGATAATTGTTTACTGATTTGTGTTTGTGGGTGTTGTTGCTATTTTTATGGGGGTTTTTTGAGTCATTGGATTGTGATCTCTGTGCATTTTGTTTTAGCTGGGATGGTATTAAAATTTGGTCTCTTGATTCGGAACCTTGAGCTAAATCTTTTGTTTTGGTGGGTTATTCTTCATGCGGGTTCCTTTTCTAGTTCGGATCTGAATCTGTGTTTGGTTGCTGAGAAAACTATGGAAAGTGAAAGCACTTGGAAGTTGAAGTTTTCTTTGTACTAGGTTGCTTTGTGTTCAAGGAAATGATAGGGACAACTCTGCCAAATGATTGGGGATTTCTCAGCTGAGCTGGTTTCACTGAGATTTCAGCTAGATTTGGGGAACTTGGTTGAATTTCTCGTTTTCCTATTTTATACCTATTTTACTTTTTGGTAAGTTTTGGGTGTTCTGTGAATTGGGGCGACGATTTCAACTTGGCTATTTCTGGTTGCTGGGATAATTGAAAAACAAAACTTTGGAAGTAGGTTGATTAGCAGTTGCCAATGCGTTTCCCATGAAGTATTTAATTCCCCTTAACTTCTTATTGGTTCGTTTTCTTCCCTACTCCTTAAATTTAAGATTCAAGAAATCTGTTTTGTTAGTTCCTTCTTCTTCACTACTTTTGGCCAGCTATTGAATGTATCATAAGATACAGACTTGATACAGAAATAATTCTTGTTAAAATTTGAGATCCCTATAAAATTGATTTATGCATTTGTCATCTTTGTTACTGTCACTGTTTTGGTGAGTGCTTGACTTAGTCAAAGAATGCTTTACTTGGCTATACTGTGTCATTTCATTGAATCAGAGGTAGTGTCGATTTGGGAATTATTTCAAGTAAACGCCCTTTATTACTATTTGCAGACATGAGGAGCTGGTTGATGATAATTGGGCATTTTCCGTGGTCGTGCATGTCTGGTCGGTTAGAACTTCCTTAAGAGTTTGGTATTGAATTAGTTCGTATTTCTGCATGGAATCGTACAAGGAAGAGGCTCTTAGAGCTAAAGAGATAGCTGAAAAGCGGTTTGTTGAGAAAGACTTTGTGGGTGCAAAGAACTATGCATTGAAGGCAAAATCACTGTATCCAGAACTAGAAGGTCTATCCCAAATGGTTGCCACGTTTGATGTATACATCGCTTCGGAGGTCAAAGTTAACAGCTCGGTTGACTACTATTCCGTTCTTGGATTGAAGCCATCTGCTGATAAAGATACGGTGAAGAAACAATATAGGAAGATGGCTGTGCTGCTTCACCCTGATAAGAACAAAAGTGTGGGAGCCGATGGTGCATTCAAACTTGTTTCCGAGGCATGGACTTTCTTGTCAGATAGTCCCAAGAGAAGCTCATATGATCATAAGAGAAACAAACAGCGGCCATCTGCAACTGTTCAGACAGATATGTCCTCAGTTCATACGGCTGGAGTTACAGGTTACAACAATTTGTCAACCTCTCATGCCAGACTCGATACGTTCTGGACTGTTTGTACTTCTTGTAAAATTCAGTATGAGTATCTGCGGAAGTATGTGAATAAGAGACTTTCGTGTAAGAACTGTCGCGGGACTTTCATTGCCGTGGAGACTGGGACAGCACCGGTCAATGGTTCTTTCCCTTGGTCGTATGCACCAAGTAACGGTTTTGGAAGTCATGGATACGATGGTGTTGCCTATGTTCCAACGAGTACCCCATTTTATACAGCAAATGGGGTCTCCGGGTATCATTCTGGACATGGTTATGAATATGCCTCGAATGTGTCCTATCAATGGGGAACTTCTGCTGGAACGATTGGTCATAATGGGTCATCTTCTGTATCTGCTGATGTTTTTTACCAGACCAATGGAAATGTTAATGTAACCGGAGCAAAGGTGAAACAAAGGGCCAACGGAAAACGTTCAGCGAAAAATGCTCCTGCGAGTGTGGAGTCAAATACTTTCACCATCTTCAACGAATCTTCAGGGTCTAAACCCAATCAACCCGATAAGAGAAGGAAGGTTGTCGCTCCATCTGGTTTGACAAATGGGTATGAAAAACAGGAACCAAAATCTACTCTGGAGGCAACATTGCCTACCAGAAATGCAGTAGGACACGATCTTGCCAAGTCGAGTGAACTTACAGCTAGACGCAGCTCAGTTGCGCCAGCATTTGACGCTAGAAAGTTGTTGATTGACAAGGCAAGGACAGAAATCCTGAAGAAACTGAAGGAGATGAGCTTGGCTCCAGCAGTCATTGCAGTACCACAGAAAAATGTGAAGCTTGATGTAATCAAAGAGTTCCAGGAGCTACCCGCAAGAGCGGATTCACTCGCATATCTTCAACAGCCAGCGCCCGATATCAAACCAATAGCGATAACAGTCCCTGACTCCGACTTCCATGACTTTGACAAGGACAGGTCCGAGGAAAGCTTCAAGCCAAAGCAAATATGGGCAGTCTACGACGACGAAGATGGCATGCCTCGCCTGTACTGCCTGATCCGCGAGATCATCTCAGTCAAGCCATTCAAGATCCACATCACCTACCTCGGCTCCAAAACTGACACTGAGTTCGGGTTAGTCAACTGGATTGATTCAGGGTTCACCAAATCCTGCGGCCATTTCAGGGCAAAGAACTCAGACATCGTTGAGCAAGTCAACATATTCTCGCACGTTCTGAGCCGGGAGAAGGCTGGGAGGGGAGGCTGCGTGAGAATATACCCGAAACGCGGAGACATATGGGCTGTATACAGAAACTGGTCGCCCGAATGGGACAGATCAACCCCAGACGAAGTGAGACACCAGTACGAGATGGTGGAGGTTCTCGACGATTACTCTGAAGATCTCCTAGGCGTGTGCGTCGCGCCTCTGGTGAAACTGGCAGGGTTCAAGACGGTGTACCAGAGGAACACGAACGAGGATGAGGCGCGCTGGATACCGAGGAGAGAGATGTTGCGGTTTTCACACCGAGTACCGTCTTGGCTGCTCAAGGAGGCTGCTGGGTTGCCGGAAGGATGCTGGGATCTGGATCCGGCTGCCACGCCAGACGAGCTTCTTCATGCTGAGAAGGAAGAGGAGGTAGGAGAAGGAGAAGAAGTGAAGGCCTGACATAACCAAGATTTGCTGTGGAGTTTGGTTGTTATAGACAAATTGTTGTAGGTCTAACTGTACAAATATTTCACACAGGGTCTGAGAGGCCATTTCCACATTTAGACACTCTAAACTGGTTTTTTCTGATCAGAGACATGAGTACAATTTATGAGTTTATTGACCCTTTTACATTCATATTGAATCTGATGTACATGTATATGCATTTTGTGTCCATGAGAACTGCAAAAACATTGATCAAAATTCAAACCAACCAGCTGGTCTTCAAATAAAGTTGTTATGTTTCAAGAAAGCTTAAAAATGAGACCTTTGCTTTGAGGGTGATCAATTGAACAAGGCAGACAGGAAAAACTAGCAAAAACGACATCGTATGAGGGTATAATATAAATCTGTGTCTTCCTGCCCAGAAGCGATGCGAAGACCAAAAGAGTCGAAAACTTTGCGATTCGTGAAGAGCTACGAAGAGGAAGATCAAAGTTGAGGGAACGATGAATCCAGCTATGTGGCACAAAGTAGCTGCTCTCTCTGGTACTCTGTTGCTTGCTTTATTGATTTCTTCGTCTCTTACTGTAAATCCAGTATTTGTTTATGTTTGTATTGGTTGTGGATTCGAAGTACCCAGTTTGTGATTGAATTGAACTGAACTGAAAAAACAGGAGTTGGAGCTTTGGGTTTGGGCACATATGGTGCCCATGGCTTCAAACCCAAAAACCCAGCTTACAAAGAGGTCAATTTCTTCCCTTTTTTATCAATTTCAATTTCACTGTACATTTCAAAATTTCTTCTTTTTTCTTGGTTCAAAATTCTGAATTTTGATTTGGTTGTTGATTTTTTTTTTAATGTTGATGAGGGAAGGTTTGGCAAACAGCATCTCTGTACCATTTGGTTCACACAGCTGCTTTGCTTGCTGCTCCCATAACCAAACACCCCAATATTGTGAGCCCTCCTTCCTTTTTCTGTCAATCAATTTAGGGGTAGGAATGCCTGTTAAGTGCAAAAAATGATTTGGGTTATTAGCAATAATACTGCAATGGGGAGCTTGAATTTGTGTTTTTTATTTGTTGGCTGAGTTTCTGATATAGTTTTGGTTTTTTGGGTGTGTTTCAGTTTGGAGGACTTTTGACGACTGGGATTATCGCCTTCTCTGGGACGTAAGTTCTACTTTATGTTCTTTGATGTTGAATTAAGCCTGTTTGTGTTTCCGCTGGAAATTTGAAAATTGCTCGAGTTAATCTAGTTTTAGATGAATTCTTGTTGTTTTCTATGGTAAAGAATTGTTGAGAGCGGGTAAAGGAAACAGTTTATGTTTTTTCTAGTATTTATCATCCTCTTATTTTCTTCTCAATTCTCAAACATATACTTGCTTCTCATGTTATATATTTGAGGTTCGATAAATCAGCACTTCTCCACTTCACAAATCGGAAATGTCTAAACAAGGCTGTAACATTAAAATAATGATTTCTGGATCAAGAATCATGGTTGAAAACTAAGACGAGACATGGGTTTTCCATTATTCTTGTAGTATCAATAATGTATATTCATATATAAGATTCTTGTGCTTGTTTGCCGCAAAGGAGTTGTGGCTAGTAACAATCTAATTTGGTAACCGCGTGATACTGAAAACATGTTTCCCACATTTCACAAGTATGTATTGGGCTATAAATTGAATAAATACAGAAGTGTTTGAGCAGTAACTGTTATGCTCCAAATAGATGGACCAACACCCTCGTTAACAAAATATCATACGATTTCAACTCATGTGCAACATTTATTCATCTTAATTGATAGGAGATGGAATGAAATGGGTGCAATAGTAGTCTACTACTTTCAACTTACAATGTTGCGGATTTTGTAGGTGCTACACGGTGGCCTTGCTTGAAGACAGAAAGTACTCAAGAATAGCTCCATTTGGTGGCTTTGCTTTCATTGCTGCTTGGGCTACCTTGTTTTTCTAGGAGCATCGCTGCTTCAGTTGAATTTTTATGTCTTGGGTGCAAACTTGGATAATATGGTCTTGCAAATGGCTAATGTAACTTTTGTATCCAAAAGTCTCAGGCTTTGTTAAACTATACCGATTTATTTGTCTTGCTGGGTTGTCATTGACTATAAGCAAATAAAGATTAGCTTATTTGATTCAATAAACAAAGATATAGTGTGTTTTTCAATTCTTGATTCTGCAACAGTTGATTGGGCTGGTTGAGACATGGTTTATTGAACTGTAATTGGATACATATACAAGTTACATGTCAATGTATATGAACAATACAGATACTTCATTCCATAAGCTACACAGAATAGTGCCATAATGGAAACTCACATTTCCATGCAATACAACAAAGGCTGCGAGAGAAGCGAGATATAATAAAAAGTGGTTGTTCGGTTGAAGATGGATCCTGTGAGTTATTTAGTTGAGTCATGCAGGAACCAGCCCGTTATCTATCCACCGATGGAAGCAAGAGGTTTTTGCTGCTTTGTGAAGCCAGCCTGACATTGTGTCCTCTACTCTAAGGGCAGCATGTCTCAAAGCCTTCGCTTAAGACCCACAGATCAACTTTCAACTTGGATTGGGCAGGCTAGTTACAATCCCACCATGACTCGACCCGCAGGCTCCAGCCAACATTCAGCCACTCTAATGCCCCACTTGGTTACAAGCTCAAGTCACTGAGCTCGGCGATGAAAGCTACCAAAAATAGCATTTATAAAGCCTTGTACTCTTTCATATCTCATCCATGTGGGTTTCAATCTCTCTTTATGCTACTGAGCCATTTCTGTTACTATGTCAACAACAGATTGTCATTTGATTGCCCTCACAATTCCTGAAAATATGAATCAAGTATCTGTAATAACCAATGCTGTTAAAACTCTCAAAGACCTGTATATGCAAGTATGTATGCTCGCAACTAATTTAGTAGTGACGAAAAGTTACCGTTTGGAAATGCTCGTAAGAACAATGCAGGTGATGTAACGATGATACCACTGGCTGGACCAACCCCTCCCGTGCCAGTTCAAGCGTGTCAGCCAGACTCAAAGAATCGTGCCACTGCTGAATAAAGTTGTTCCTCCTCGAATGGCTTTGACACGTACTCATCCATTCCACACTTCACGCATTCTTCGTTTGTAGCCTGAATCACATCCGCTGTCATTGCTAGTATTGGCGTGTGCCAGTGAGGCACGTTCCCGAATATCTCCATCGTTACTTCCCCGGATGCAATTTTCTCGTTAATCTTGCCCTCCACAGAACGGACTTGCCTTGTCGCTTCAAACCTGAGTAAATCATGGAGAAACAATATCAGAGAAACCATTTTCATAATCTTACTAATAATTAGCGACTAAGGTGGTTAATTTGATTTACCCGTCCATTTCTGGCATCTGCAGATCCATGAAGCAAGCGTCAAAATCATGGGGAGGCTTGAGCAGAGCTAGAGCAGCCTTGCCACTCTCGACACAGGTAACAATTGCTCCATATTTCTTGAGAGCGCCCTCTGCCACTCTCCTATTAACCACATTGTCATCCACCACCAAGATTCGCCTTCCTCTGAGTAGAGTCCCGAGAGTGGATGGCTTTTTCCTACTTGCTTGCCGCTTCTTGCCCAGTGCATCTTGGAAGCAGGAAATGATGACACTCAACCGGAGAGGCTTGATCATCACATTATCCACAAAACTACTTGACTTGAGCTCTTTGCATTCAGTGGGGCTCGTCGATGTTACCAAGAGAAAAATCTTGGGAAGGTTTATCGGAGCTTCCAATCTACCATTTCGCTTATGCAATTTCAGTGCACAATGGAATTCAAGACCAGCTTCCTTATCCCAAACATCTTTGTCGATCAGAACCATGGCCAAATCCGCTAACTCGCTTTACTCACAACAATCAGAAACGGGTTAGAAAAATTTACTTCAGATATATACGGGAAACTGGCATAAACGTGTTGTATATTTTCACACTTTTGCAAGAGGGTGCTGTGTAGTGGCAAAAACTGAACTTTGATTTTTTTGTGCAAATTTGTACAGAAATAACAAAATTGCTCTTAAAATAAGAATTATTTTTTAAAAATAAAAAATAAAACCCAAAAAGTTTAAAAATATTTCTAAAAATATTTTTTAACTAAAATTTGATTTGTATATTCAAATTTTGTAATTTAATTTTTTAGTTGTATTATTTTATGAAATTCTTAATTTTAGGGGAAATTTTGTCATTTTTGTACAAATATACACATCTGGCACAAAAACTTAAAGTCCACGACACTCTTTTGCAAAAGTATAAACATCATTTTTCCATTTTCCCAATATATAATTCGAGCAACCTCATAATTAGTTTGTTTCCGTAAATAGACTTACCTTGCGTTACAAGGGCTGCAAAGGTAAGAGCTTGCGGATCTGAGGCAAGAGGCTATATTTACAGACATGCCAAGCCTCTGGAGATGGTATCGTGTGACCTCTGCACGGATGCTTCTGTTGTCTACCACCAAAGCTCTCATTCCTCGAAACTCTGAAGCGGATGGGTCATAATGTTGCCACTTCTTGTCAAGAGAGCTCGTCTCTCCTTTCCTAAGGACTCCAGTGAAGGAGAAAGTACTGCCGATTCCAGTTTCACTCACAAATCCTATCTCCCCTCCCATGAGATCCACCAGACGGTTGCTAATGCTCAGTCCGATTCCCGTTCCACCATATGTTCGGGAAGTGGAGCTGTCCGCCTGCATAAAAGGGGTGAAGATTCGGTTTTGGGCATCGGGAGGAATTCCTACACCCGTATCCTCAATTGTCACGAGTAATTTGATTGTGTCATGTTTGTCTATTTGATCTGTGTTGCTTGACTTTTTAAACTTGTCCCAGCTTTTCCATCTGTCTACTACCGGAAACCCACTCAGCGTGTTGTAGCTTTTGACGGTCGGGTCTAGAACTAAGTGCATGCCCCGAGCCAGCACTTTGTCCTTGACATTAT
The DNA here is from genome assembly GCA_963920655.1 of Geranium rotundifolium. NCBI lineage: Eukaryota > Viridiplantae > Streptophyta > Magnoliopsida > Geraniales > Geraniaceae > Geranium > Geranium rotundifolium. The sequence goes on along the minus strand of OY987317.1, from coordinate 4,985,483 downwards.
CCGATGGCCACACTTCGTCAGCTAAATGGACCGTGACAAAAATATGCCCTCTGTCGTTTGTGAACTGCAATTTAACCAAAACTCGGGCAATTCATATCATGATTTCTAGCATAGGCTTAACATTTGGAAAGTAATGACATTGTGATCTTATGAGGTAATGAAAATTTCTAACACAGAACAAAAGGCAGGGAAGCGAGATACGCGAGAGATATGACCAACCTTTACAGAGTTTCCGACAAGATTTGTTATGATTTGCCGGAACCTTCCAGGGTCACCAATAACAACTTCAGGCACTTCACTGGAGACGTACACAGCCAACTTCCCTCGCCAAAAAAAAACAAGGCTATATTAGATTATATGTATAACACTAAGTGAAAAAGAAGACGGGCAATGTTAACTAACTAGCATAACATGCATTTTACCTCGATTCCCTTCTCATTTGATTTTCCTGAGAAAAGAGACAGAACATTGTCTAGGACGGAACGAAGATCAAAAGGCACAGCTTCAAGCTCAAGCCTGCCAGATTCAATTTTAGCCTGGTCAAGAACCTCATTTATCAGCGATATAAGATCTTTCCCGCTGGCATGAGCAGTCTGTGCATAGTCCTGTTGGTTTGCATCGAGATCTGTGTCCATCAGCATTTGCAGCATACCTGGAATAGGATCGGAAAAAAACTTAGTTAACCGTTAATTCCATATTCAATTAGAGTTTGTGTAACTGTAAGAGTTCTCCATCACCTAAAACACCATTCATTGGGGTCCTAATCTCATGAGAAACAGTTGCAAGAAACTGCAAAACAAGATGCTGAAGATCAAGACCAGACAATCACATATTATATAGGAAATAAAATAATAGTAAAATCTAATGATATCATATTTGTAATGTAGAAAAAAGTTTAAGCACAAAAACTCACAATTCTTTGAGAAAAGAAAATACATGTCGACTTTACATAACATGTCTGAAAACCTACTTATTGGTATGATCAGACGAAAAACTTACCTGAGACTTTGCCACATCTGCAGCTTCAGCGCGAACTTTGAGCTCCTCCATCTTGCGGCAATCATTCTCTACTTTTGCAATTCGGTTTATGGCCGCATAGGAGATTTGAGCAGCGAGTAAAATAATAACTAGGACTCCGACTGACGAGTTTATTGCTGTCCAAGGTAAAGGAGGTTTTTGTTTGAACCTGCAAAGGAAAACAACTTAAACATGAGAAAAAACTTGTGCCCATTTCAAATGTTAATGTTCCCACTTCATATCAAGTGATAAATAACCTGCAATGCATCTCGTGCTTTCGTACTGGGTCCCCAAAATCAAGGCAGCTAACATGCAACAACCCTGTATCAGTGACATCACTACCATACATATTGATAGGATCAGATGAATCAGTTGTATCATAAACATTCACAACAATGGTTTGTTTGCTGGCAAGTTGGTGCAGAAGCTTCTCTACTAGTGATGGGACATCATAAGACGCGCCTAGATACCTTTTAAAAATATATAAATTAATATAAGGAATGAAACACAAATAAGGGTGTAAAGAAAGAAAAAAAAACACAATTATACTCTATGAAGGAATTGAAAAGTTTGAATTTACCCCACAGTAGCTTCATTTCGTTGATCTGATGTAGCATCTGACGGAAGATCCGTGCCATAAACAGCAAATGTGAGCACTACACCCAGGTGATTAGATTTCAAAAGTTTGAAAGGAGATGTCAGTACTCCTTTTCCAGACTCTCTTGCTCGAACGATATTCTCCCGGTCTTCCTATAAATAAGTGTATACAGTTATGCTTTTAGCAAATTACTATAAATGAAAACTATAAGTTCAAAGAATTTTTATATCAGTGGCAACTCACTTTTAGAAGTAATTTGAAGGAAAAGATCAAGAATAGTTATGTAACTTCGTTCAGATGAGTAAGACTCACCAAAAACCAAAATCAAATATAGAATTTTAAAATCAAACAAGAAAATAAAACAGTGCATATGATATAGCTGAATGAAAGGAAAATTGTATTTGAAAAATGAGGAAGCTCCCGCAGCTTTAACCCACCTTTCCAGACATCATGTCAATAGAGACAATATGCGAAACAGTTTCTTGAGAAAATATCACGGGTGCATATTCATCTTGAATTGGTGCTGGATCCAAATTTTCTGGGATACAATCTTGGAGGGAAGTCTGTTCCTCAGTTGCCATTTTCTTAATTCTCCACCCACGCTGCTGCTCAAATTGCTCCCTCTCCGCATGGACTACTCTTACAGCATAAGCAACACCACTGGTCAGTGGTCTTTCAAAAGCCGTCCTCTCAGTATATTCACCAAAAGTTTTCTATAGAAAAAGAGAGAAGTTCAGTTCAACTTAATTTTGCAAAGTACAGTTAAATTTGTTTGCTCATACCGCTGATTCTGATTTTTTTTAAGATAGACAATTAATTATAAGATAATGCATAGGAGGACTTGGAGCATGTTAGATAAAATCAATCACTAACTCCACTAATCTTCAAATTTTGCATAAAGAAAAATTAAGGCAATTGCTGCTGAGCAGAGGGAACAATTCAAGTTCTGCAGTAATACCTGATCAATGGCAGAAGGCTGTTTTCCATGGTGAAATGTGGAGACGAGAATAGCCAAGGCATGAACATGGTTCAAACTTACATTAAACTGATCCTGTAACATCCGGGCTCGCTCATCACACATGCTAGCGAGTGTTTCTTTCCTTGTCAGCTTATGTTTCCAATAGAAGTGGATAAATAACCACACTGACACGATAATCCCAACTATCACAAATAATATGAGAACTTTCATCCTCCAATTTCCACCACCTTTATGAGGACTTCGATGTTGCTGCTTCTGTGGCAGGAGCTGATGCTTCTGTTGTACATGTTGTTCTGGTTCCTGCATAGACAGCCTTTTCTTTTTCACCTTCCAGAACTTGAAATATAAACTAGTCATCTTGTATCCAATAATCACTCCTACAAGAACCCACGAGCATATCTTTCCCAGAGTAAATAAACAAAAACACATGCTACAGCAATGCTCTTTCGCAGAGTCCCCTACTGTTTCAAGCTTTATGTTGAAATGCTCATCTTGAATTGGGCATTGGTCATCGGGTTCTAGGTTTTCTGCATTCCATCTTAGCTGGTTGTGATACTCTTGCTTATGTGAAGATAGCAACTTTGGAGCAGAGGCGAGAACATCACTGAGAGACATATCAGAATCTGTTTCTTTGGTACATTTGAGAGAGGACGTAATCTGCAATGATAGATAAGGTCAATGGTCCAAGAATTAAATTATGATGTTGAGTCATCTTCTCATCAAGCTCCAAGAACTTTCTGCGGATAAAATTTCTTAAAACTTTATCTAAATAAGAAGAGAGACTCATGTTTGAAGGGACAATTGCATATTTTTATTTTGACCTTTGTTACTTTCCCAAAAGACCTAGCCATCCAATCCCTTTAGTGTTTAACATCTAGAAGTTTAAGACCTCAATACAGTGTCGATAAATAAGAAGAGAGAATCATGTTTGAAGGGACAATTGCATATTTTTATTTTGACCTTTGTTACTTTCCCAAAAGACCTAGCCATCCAATCCCTTTAGTGTTTAACATCTAGAAGTTTAAGACCTCAATACAGTTTCGAGTGTAATATTAGCTATCTCACATCCTCCTCCATAAACCTTTCAAACGACATTTAGTAACACACAACCTCTAAAGAAACAAAATTAGCATCATTTTTCAGCATATGGTGTCTCATTCCTTCACATGAATGATTAACTTTTGTTCAAGGTGCATCCTGATTGCTGAAATATTCGTGACATAAGAGGTGATACAGAATTAACCTGCAACATAGCATTAATTTTCCACAAAATCCCCAAGACATGTTAACTGTTAGCATGGAATGTAGGTGCAACTTTCTTGTTTTAGTTCATTTAGATCGACCAAGAATGAAAAATTCAGTCAATCATCATCCAATACCAAGTTCTTTTGAAGATCAGACCTAAACAGAAACAGATGAATTTGAGAAATTTATAACCCCTTCTTTCAGGTTTTTATATTTTCACATGTCGTTCCATCTACAGTGTCTAACAGCTTTAACTAGGCTTTAATTTGGAAAAAATGGTCAAGGAACATTAGGTAAATCAAGTTCCACAAAAGGAAAGAGGCTAATTGAGAAAAGCCACCACTTTCTTCTCCTTAGTTGCTATCCATGTTAGCCCAACTTATTTAACCAAAAGTAGATACTCATCAGAACAAGCTATAACCTTCATGACTACCTACTTAAAGCTAAAGACCCAAACAATCAAAAATCAAGACAGTGAGAATCCAGAAATGCCAAGCACAAAACTTTAGTACTTGAACAACACATCACCTGGTTCTTGCTGACATTGAAATGCTCTAGCAAGATTCTAGCATTTTCTTCATGAGAGGTTGGGGTTTTCTCTTGCCTCTCCACATCCCCATCACTGAAATTCCAGAAAACCCAAATGCTTCCAGTAATGAAAAGACCCAGAAGCCATAGAACCAGAAGCTTCCTCTTCCATTTTGTGAGCCAATTAGGTCCATTCGAGTGGTCTCTTGTCTTCTTCAGCTTGAAACTGGTGGGCAATTTGCCATGAAACCCAGAAAGCTTAGATTTAAGAGACATCTTAACAAAAACCCGCCTGTGTATAGTCACAAAGAACCTAGAGAGCCTGAGAATGAAACCAACCACAGCAGCAAAACTCATCAAAACCACAACCTCCAGCACAATCTAAGTGACAATTCAGCAAACACCTTGAAGTTGCTCCAACCCCAATCAGATTCTTCAGCAAAAACAGCTCATCAAACCCAAACAAGGTTGAATCTGAAGAAAACCCAGCAGAATTTGCACAAAATATGAAGAAAACAAAGTGGTCCAGCTCCAACCCCCACTTTATGTTTCAGTACCAAGTATCTCACTCCCCACAGATTGAGAATAACCCATCATAACCTAACCAGTTGGGGAGAAACAGAGGAGAGGAAAGAAAGATAATGATGTCAAACAAGTAGCTAAGCAAAACCCAGATGTTCTTTTGGCAAGCTGTAAGGGAATCATTAATGGGATAAGAAAAATAATTGACCTTTTTCCATATCTGGCACTGTTGCTCCCCACAGCTCTGCAACAGCCGAAAGAAGCATCAAGATAGCAACTTTATCTTCAACACCAAATACAAAAACGAATCCAAAATCAAACCCAGTTGGTTTTTCTGCAAACCCAACTGGAATCAGAGATCAGAAACCTCTTCTTCTTCCTCCTTCTCCTCTATAACCTCTCTCACAGTCTCTCTCTCTCTCTCTCATTATAATTTATATCTATCTCACTTGCTTGCTTGCTGCACATAGTTTTTTAAACCTAAGCACATTTTTTATTGGTAGGATTATAAATATAAATAATGTAATTGGTTGGTCCCTCTTTTTGGGTTGCTTTTGTAAGGTTGAAAGAGACTGCACCATTCAGCGTTTAAAGACAGTGGCATTTGCTTCTCTGCAGCTCTTCAGATATACGGATTCTAGAGAGAGAGAGAGAGAGAGAGAGACAGAGACAGAGACCAGTAACTATTTTCTGATAGGGAGAGGAACAGACATTGAAAAGAACAAAATTATTGTTCAGTTGTAAACAAGAGAGACATCTATTGACTATTAACTATTGTCTCCACAGTTTCTTCACTTAATGCTGCTACAGTTTACATGTCTTATAAATACAACTTACCTCTCTAGCAGTATATATTAGAATTAGGAAAAATATCACTTACCTCTCTAACAGTATACGTGATTTTCACTTACTTCTCTCGGTCGACAAATGCATCTTGACAAGTCCCTATACTTTCAAGAATTTCTCACGAAAGTCCAATGGTGTTAGTTTTGGGTCAAAATGACGAAAATGTCCTCGTATTAAAAAAATTAAAAAATATTTTAAAACCTTTTTGAAAACATTTTATTAAAACATAATTTTTTTATAAAATAAATAATAATAATTTATTCTAATATTATTGTTTTAGAGAAAAAATATTAAAAATGAAAAACGGTTTTTAAACATTGTTTTTTATGTTTTATAATTTTTTAATGCTGAAATCAGTTTTTTATTATTAATTTTTATAGAATAATATATTTATAAAAAAATTAAAAATATAATTTTTAAGTAATTTTTATTTTTTAAATACAAGGGGTGTTCTTACCATTTTTACAAAAAAAATAGTTGACTTTGACAAAAAACTAACGGCGTTAGACTTCTGTAAAAAATTCTGAAAGTATAAGGAGCTGTCAAAATGCATTAGTCGGCTGAGGAAGAGGTACGTGAAAATCGTGTATACCACAAGAGGGGTAAGTGATATTTTCCCTTGAAATTATTTACGGAACCCACCACTATCATATTTTACTAATAGATATGCTACATATTAAAAATATTTACAGAACCAATATCATATTTTACCATTAGACATGCAATTTAAGCAAATAGTTACAAATTTTAATTTATGTAGAGACAAAAAAATATTATAATTTAATGTGTTATTCTCTATCTGACCGAAATATCTAAATTTAATACATTATTTTTTAATCGAAAAAGACAATTTTGTATAATGTTTTCTTAAAATCATTATTTATTCAAGAGAATAAAAAGCATATCGTCAACATACAAGAGCACGGTATAAAAGAAGAAGAAAATTGTGTGGCCATAAGAGTACACAAACGGTATAAAAGAAGGTGTCGCCTCTAAATGCATATTTGAAAAATCAAAAGTTCAAGTCTCAAATTTAATTGAAGATCTAAACTCAATTCAATTTGTTAATCGACTTAAATTTGATATGACGTTAAAATAAACAATATTAGTCCCTTTCTTATTTTAGTTTATACCTATTGCCTATTTGTTATGTGTTTATTAGTATCGTTTTTATTTAACTCTAATCTATTCTCTACACAAATTATTCTTTCTTCTAAGCCGAATATAGTAATATTTTCTCTATTTATAATCATGATTATGGAAAGAATATGGAACCTTTATTTTAGGGGTAGTTGCTAACGTGCGCATGGAGGCACTATGTTCTCGTTGAAGGACATTACCTTACCACCTAATTAATTAGATTAATACAAACTAAAATATAAGTATATAAAAAACACAAATACATAATGGGATAAATTAAAGAAGCCAATAAAAAAATGAGACCTGTACCTAGTAGCACTAAACTAGTGACATGATTAGTTTGACCATAATTATGATTATTTTATAAGATTAAGACATGCTAATTATATGTTCACCAGAAACAATAATAATCACATGCAAGACTTTGATTATTATTAATAGTTCTACTCACAAGATAATGTTATGGTGCCATTTAATGTCAATACTTTATTTTATTATGTTAAACGTTTTCGAAAGACAATTATTAACTCAAATTGATGGTTGTAAATGCACTCCAATATAAATTAATCCAAAAATTTATATTGTCTTAACCAAAACTAAGCTCAAACTAACAAAATGACAACATAGCTTCTATGCTTCTCTCTTCCTCATTAGAAAAAAAATACCTCTAACCGAGAACTAAATACCTGCTGTCTATCAACTACAGTAACTTTGTCCCTCTAACCGAGCCCTTTGATTTTCTCTTTCTTTACGAGTCTTCACTTCCTCTAACCGAGCGACTTCGTACTTCTTTTTTTCATACCCTCTCTTTTTCCTACTTTGTACATCTAACCGATAACTGCATAGAGAAGAGATTTACCTCATATAGGACTTATGTTTCTTGTATTAGGTCAGTGTAAATCTGTATGAATTGTCCCAGCACGTGACACGTGGTCAAAAAGTTGACTCGCGGTGTTTTTTTGTTCTAAAATACTTTACCATTTTGCACAAAAATTCTATCAGTTCAGACAATTTAAACAATTTACCCCATTTATACATAATTATTATATATACACTCTGCACCGGTTGATAATAATGTAAATATATTACCTAAACATTAATGCATTGTACATGTGTTTGGTAGTGATGAATGACAATGATACACATATATGTACATATGTTTGTAACATACTCAAAAGAGACAATCATGACCATCCATCTTATGTCATGCATGGGCATAGAGTATAATTAATTTGGGTCCATGTCAATGCTTCTTTATTGTATTTGTCAAAATAAGTGATGGAAATTCCCAAGAGTGTGGTAGAGAAGTGGGCATTGCATGGGCCACATTCAGCAAGTGCATGTAATAAGTTGAACAATTAATACGACTCCATAGACCCACCACTCCAATGTCTTCATCATTTCATCAACCAAGATTTATTTTTTATGATTGAACCTAATCATTCTAAATATATAACCACTTGAATTCCATTTTTGATGATATGTTTTCATGCATGTGCATCACTTTATATATCATATTCTGTTAATTAAAATTTAAGTGAAAATTACGTAGAAATACAGTAAATTTTATGCATTTTGTATAAAATTAAGGATAATTATTTTTTCAAAATATATCATAAGATATCTGTAAGTTTTATTTTCTTATTAATTATCAAATGGCTAAAATATCCCTCCAAATTTTTTTAAATAGAAAGTGTCATTTTGTATCTTCTCTTTCTTTCTCTAATATTTCTCCTTGACCAACTCCTAGCTGGAGTCAAATGACACTATTTTCTCATCTATAATAAAATATAATACATTAAGTAGTAATTTACTTAATTGTAATTTTTATGCAAAAACATGTAAAATTTGGCTTAATTTTGTCCAATTTCCTCTTAAATTAATAATGACAAAGAAAGTTCTCAAATCAATTTGTACGCATAAATTCAATCTTTAAAGTGAAAAGTATATTATTTTTTGAGGAAAAACATTTTGATGACAATTTAAAAACATTTATGACACATACATGTTTAGAACTCGGAAACAAAATCCAAAACCGGTGCTACGCTAAGTTTGAGAATCTCGAGAGATGTGCTGTGTGGGTCCCATGCCAGCTTGACCTGACAAATCACCTTTCCTCATCACCAGATGACGACACGTCATCAGGACCCCACCAGCTTCTAGACTCATACATACTACAGTTTTCGGACACGCATAAATTACTAATTTACCCCTATATATGTCCTCGAGAACTTGGCAAAAGGCCGTTTACAGTTCAATTTTGAATCGGTTTGGTTTAAAATCAAACCGATCAAATTTATTTTATAAAAATAGAAATAGAAATTTGAGACAGTTGGAATTCAATTTGGTTTGATTTGACATAAATTAAATGTCATGAAATTGTCACATTTTATACTGTTTAAACTTATTATTTAGTTTAAGAAGAATGATGACTCAAATTGAGCCATGTGTCCAAATTGATCGGTTTTTAGTTCGGTCAATTTATGTTTTATCGACTTTTCATTTATAAATTGAAATCGAACTAATTGAAAAATTTTAATTCAATTTGACTTTAAACCGAATCAATTTGATTCTTTTCGGTTTAGTCATTTTTTGGATCCATTTCATTTGTTTTGGTTGGTTCAGTTATTTTTGGACATCCCTAAATAATACCCGTGAGTAAATTCAACTTGTGTGATCAAACAAGTTACAAATAATTTTCATTTATTAAAATAAAAATAAATGTTCTAATCCACTTGTATAAATAACTTGGAAATAAAGTCAAGAGTAGGGGCATGAAATTAAATTTAATGATAGAAGAAAGTCAAAAGGTGCTTGTATGTTGTTTCAATTCAACAGAGAAATTTCCTGAAAATTACTTAATGTTTCATTTAAGAGAGTACGACCCAAAACAGAAGTATATACTTTAATTAAAACAGTAAAGCGATAAAATTGTTGTGAGCATCATCAAACATAATGGTTGACCTTGTGACTGAGATTAATGTTTATAATCAATGATTAATACAAATACAATTACAATTACAAGCTGTCTAGAGAAAAGAGATAATAATCAATTGATGGCACGTGCAAATCTTGGAGCCCACATTGCCAGATAGATAGTGGCGGAGGAGAATGAAGATTCTTCACACTAATCAATGATTGTGATTTTATATTATTTCTTAAACTATTTAAACCATAGATTATTATTTATGTTGGTAAACAAACTCTAACATCTTTAATATACAAACCTTATAATAATGAGCGAGATGCATGACCGAGTTTTGTTCCATTATCATTAAGCAAGAAATGAACACTTGTGGATGATGTATTCAATTATGTTCTCTAATGTAATTCTCCAATCCCTCCTTATATTATGAGTATTTTCATCTTTCCTATATGTTTGATTGATGACATTATGCATATTTTCTGGCGTTTTGGTGGAATTGATATGTCCATGTTAGAGGGATGACTTAGAAGAGTTGGGATAGTCTGTGTGCATATAAGCATGTAAGAGGTATGAGTTTTCTGGAGTTGAAAGAATTTAATTTAGCAATGCTGGGAAAACAAAGGTTTAGTTTGTTGCAAAAGTTGAACTCGCTTGTGAGGCATATGTTTAAGGCGAAATATTTTCCTCATTGTGGTTCTTTTGAAGGAAGAGTTTCCAATAACGCCAGTCTAGTCTGGCGAGACTTGGCGGGTTTAGGTGATTCGTTTGGTTGCGAGGAGGGCGGTTGGGCCATACAAGCTTTGGATAATAGTTGATCCTTAGTTTCCAGATAGAGACTCGTATGTTCATCCCTTGAACCCGAATATGTTACATTTTCAATAGAGATACTACTCGGGAGGGACTGCAATGAGAATATGGTGGGGGCTGTTTGTGACTCTCAAGAAGCATACTGCATCCGAGGCATCCCCATGTCAGCAAAATGCTTGTTATGCCAATCAACTCTAGGATCTTCGGACTACATCTTTTTTGATTGCGTTGTCGTTAAGAGGGCATGTGCGATGTTGAGTTTAGTTGTGGCGATTCCGACAGCGGAGAATGTGCTCTCAAGACCCTCTATTCCTTGATTGGTAAAGTTAAATTTTGAGAAAAAATATATTTTTGGTGGGTTCTTTGGAAGTCTCTAAATGCAATTATCCGAAGGGATAAGAGATTTTCACTAGCATCTATTATTGCAAAATCAACTAAGATCAGCTCAAATTGGGTTTAGGTGCACTCGCGTGCTTAGAAGCAGGTGAGAGCCCATCCGTTGCAAAGGTGGGTTCGCTAAACTACAAGTTCGCTGAAGCTGAATATAGACATAATTGTAGATGAAAATCAACGAATTTTTGATGTAGGGATGGTTCCTCAGGATCATGAAAGAACTATTTAGGGGGCTCGGCATTTTTCCCGTCCTGCTGTAGTTTCTCCATACTTGGTGGAGGCCTTGTGCGTCAGATCGACTCTTGATTGGATCAGGGAGGAATGTGGTTAAACGTCTTCCTTGAGACTGACAACAAAGTGGTTGTCTGATCAGTATTAAGTCATAATCTTATGTGTAGCTTGTTAGGATCGTTTGTTACTAATTTTAAACACATCTTGTCCAACATTTCCAATGTTTTACTTTATTTTGTTTGGCCTTCTATTAATAAAGTGGCTCATTCTAATTGTCTTGCCAGAGCCGTTTGTTTTAGGAAGAGTTGGAGATGGGGAATGGAATGTGTTCCTTTCGAATTCTAAAATGTTACTGGGAATGAAATGTGTCACTTTCAAATTCTAAAATATTATTTCTTCAAATTAGTTTTAACGTAACGGTGATTATAAAAAAAACTAAAGAACTAATTATAATGTGAACGAGAGACATAAATGTCATTTAAATATATAGATTCTTGTGTTAAATTACAAATTAAAATAAAAGGTAAATTTATGTTATGTGCGATTTTCACCTTGATGCTCTCTATTACAGAATGTTACACTTGACTAGGCTGAATTTTCATTTTATATCTCAACATATAACACAATCAAATGTTGGTAAAATAAGAGGTGAATCTATATTAGCTTTGAATTCTAATATGAAAAGTAAATGTATCCTTAAAAGAGAATTCTAAACTATACCAAACAGTTGACTATTTAAACCTATGAAAGCTACTGTTGTTGAAAGCAAAGAGACAACAAAAAGATGTGGGAAATAGCTGTGAGCATAAGTACATAAGAAAAATCCAATCCAATTATCACCAATCACTCTCTTTTGTTTTGTGTTAGAGAGGGTGATGACAAGACTTTGACAGTGATAGAGCAAGTAACAAGCCCATGCTTCATCAAAAAAGAAAGGCAACAGAACAAAACCCATCAACATCATGTGCCATTGGAAATGGAACGGAGACAATAATAATATACCCCTCACCCAGTCAGTCACAGTCTCATGGTTTGGTTGCAAACATAACTTATATACAGTTCTCTAAAAAAATGCTAGCCATACAGAGAGAGCCGTTAAAAAGGATTAATTGAAAATTACAACATTGCCATACATATAGACTTGTTCTTCTTCAAGACCAACCAGTAAGTCTGGTTTGCACATCCATGTGAACAAATTGCATTCTAAGCACTGGCTGGGTACTCAAGGTTGATTTTACTAGCTTATATAAACTATAAGGAACCTGTATGGTATTTTCAAACATAACAAACACCAAATAGCATTTCATTCAGCAAGTTTCAAAAGCAAAGTTGCAGTCTCATCATATAAATAAACATAATAAACGCTTACTGCCCGCCGGTCATGGATTTGTCCTGTAAGGTTGGTGTTCGTTTGGCCGAGAATCTGACTTTGACGGTGCATTGTATACATTTTGGAGGAGATCATGGATTTTGGAGTACATCATCATCTGTGACGGGTCAGTGCCACTGCTGCTCTGAGATGCTCGCAAACTATCCTGCATCTTGATCTTCTCGAACAGATACTGCTTCTCAGCTTCAGCCTCACTCAGCCGAAGTTTCAGGTAACTGCTGGCATAATCTTCCTCCGATTTATCTGGTTTGGCAAGGGCGATCCTCTGGAGCCTCTCAGCTTCTCGTTTTGCTTCGTTGGCCTTGAGCTGGTACATTTCAGCCTCTGCTGTTTTAAGCCTCACGATTCTCTCCAGCTCCTCCACCTGGTCCTTCCTCTTCTGCCTCTCCAGCTTTAGTTCGGTCACTTCCCTTGCCTTGTCTTCGAGTTCGCGGTCACATCCCTCGAGAGCTAGGCGCGCTTTCTTGAACACCCTCATCTTCTCGTCAGCCACCATTTCCATCTTCCTTATGGCTTCCTGCACCACCTCAGCGATTCGGTTGCACGCATCCTGTGGAGCAACCAGCCGGCCACTTTCCCCGTTCTCTAGGCTTTTTGGAGAGTCCAACTCAAGCTCTTCATCAATCAAAAAGTAGCATAATCAGGAGGAGAAATAAATAATTTCAAGTTAAAAGCAGGAAGCCAAAATAAGAGTATACTAGTTTGGCCTTGCATTTAACAATATGCAAACTGATTCTGAAACCACTGTCAACATTTGCACATTACATTTTAGGGGAAATGACAAAAACCTGTTGTATACTATCACACTTTTGCAAGGTGTTGTGTACTTTGTTAATAACAAAAATGTGCTATGAACTTAGATTTTTTGTGCAAAACGTGTATATTTGTACAAAAATGATGAAACTGCCCATGAAATTAAAAGTTAAGACATATAAAATAATTTTAAATTTTAAAAATAACTTTACAAATTTTCATTAAAGGGCAATTTCATCATTTTTGTACATTTACACACATTTTACTAAAACTCATGGCACCTTCTTGCCATTAACAAAGTACACAACACCCTCTTGCAAAAGTGTGACAGTATACAACAGGTATTTGCCATTTTCCCTTGCATTTAATGCCAGCAAAATCATTAGACGAATGTAGTAAAGCGAAATAATATATTGGCAGAAAAGTAGACTTCCATCTAAGCCGAGAACAGATACATATAAACTCAAAATGTGTGTTTCTATATGCATGGCAATCACAGATATAGAGATTAACTTCACAAGGAGATTCAGATAAAACCATTCACAAATAAAACAAGATAGTTCGTTATCAGAATTTGTACCTTGGAAAAATATCAGTATTAACCTGCAAGCGGTTGATTCTGCAAGTCCACCTTTCAGTTTCTCAATGAGTTCCTCACACTTCCAAAACAGTTTCCTCCCTCTGGTGTCATCGCTTCCACGGAATATTCTACTGACAAAATCGAGTTCTCTCATCAGAGCCTCTCGGTCCCAGGTCGGGGCACAGTGTTGGAATACATCTTTAACCCAACCTAAGAGCTCCGAAGTCCGATTGCAAGCTCGGCATCTGAAAAGCATTTCTGTCGGGCCTGCCCCACTCTTTGCAGAAGGGCCCATACAAATTTGCCCTTCACGAATTGCACAATCTGTATGTGTCCAATGAGAACACAAATCACAACCTACCCAGCGGCAGGTATTAACTTCAAAATCAAATTTGTTACAGATTACACACATGCAAAGATTGCAGAAACCATTTTTCTTGGCGCATACGTCGCAAGCACAATCATCCACTGGAATCTGGTTTTGGCATGCTATATTTCTGCATCTCTGGTACATAAAGACCTCGATAAGGGAAGTTTGAGAGAGGCTTATGTTTGGATGAAGAAATGCTTGAATTCCCGTGTTTATCGCGACTAGGATTTCAAGTTGGGCACGGTGCGTTCTTATCAATGTCTTAGGTGTCAAATCAGGCCTACTCTGAATAAACTTTTGCAATATCAAAAACTCATCTCTGTGCTGCAAACCGCCATTTCCTTCAAGGATATGACGGAGTCCATTCTTTAGCTCTTCCAAAAATTCATCAGGAAGATGGTGCATCCTTTCTGCAATTACATCAACTCTCTCTCTCGCTATATCCCGAAGAGAAATTTTATCCGAGTTAGAAACGCGACGAGTGACAGATTGTTCGGGACAATCATTCTCCGGTTTCCCATTTTCCAGCTTCTTTGCCATGCCAGCATCGGCAGTGGGCCAAGTCTCCTGGGAACTAGCACTTTCAGTGGGTGATTCACGAACGTGATCTGAATTCGATCTCGGTTCTTGGGCATCCGGGGACAAATTACCACCATCTGAAGAAGCTAGGGACAGTGATGTCTGTATTCCTCCGGTCCGTGGTTGTTGACGCGGAGGCAGCATTTTTGACGTAGGTTGATGGTGTGTATTAGAGCCAGACGATGTTCCCATCAATCAATTTTGATTATTCTATACAAGCAAAAAAGTTTTATTGTTACCATCATCAAGGGCCTCCAAAACATACAACAACACAACCACAACCATATGGATCTGAATTCTAAATAGTAGAATAAAAGCAAAGTTTACACAAACCAGGCTACTGCTTCTAAAAATCAGATTTTTTCTACAAAATAGGCGCTTCCATTGACAAAATTTGCAACTCATCGTTAATGAACCAACTAACAAATAAGCAATGACTTAGAGCTATAAGCTTGATTCCCACAGTTCTGGCAAGGACACGAACACTGGCAGTCTGGCACAGAACAAAGAGTTTTCTTTTCCAAAGAAGCACCATTCAAAGAAAGCACATATCTATAAAACACAATTGGGCAACAACCAAAACTCATATCCACTTCATGCCATCACTCAAATTCAAATAATTTGAAGCGGATACAAGACTTTCACAACCTAACAAAATTCCAATCTCAAAAGAAAAACAAAATCAACCCAGCTTCAAAAGCAAATACTCCATCCTCAAATCAGAACCCAGAAACAAAAAAAAACCCAATTACCCAAATTTCATACACAAACAGTAAATCAACCAGAAAAAAAAAACTAACAGCTCAAAAGCAAGAGCACGCCTCTCATAAACAAACATATCTCGTTTCAGAAGAATAAAGGTATCATTTTTTTTCACATTTCTCAGCACCCAAACGGCGAAACAGCTAGAAAACAGAAAAAAATCGAGAGAGCTCACCGGTGGGTGAAATCGGCGGCGATGATCTACTGGTCTCTGACCATCTCAGCCTTTCCGATACAGAGAGGTCTTTGGGCGGAGCTGAACAAGACTGAGACCAAACGGAGAGCTTCTGGGTTCGATTTTAAAATATATTTACGGGAAAAAAAGAGAGTGCGCACAGTAGACCGGAGAAAAGGGTGGTCAAAGTGGAGTTGGTCTGCTATTTTCAACGCAGAGGAGGCGGGCTCAGCCGGTGTACCGGTTTCCGAATGACGTTTTTCCTATAATGCCCCCCGATGAAATGATACTATTTTCGAGAATGGTAACTGGTAAGTAACTCAACAGTTATTATTGTTATTTTATTATTATAATTCCAATGAAATACGAAAATTATTTCTTTTCTTTAGTTGATTGGAAGTTTTGAATTTTAATCCCAATTTTAGTCAAATATAGAAATATCAGATCTCGTCATTCAAAAAAAGAAAAAGAAATATCAGATCTTGTCATTTTTTTCATC
The DNA here is from genome assembly GCA_963920655.1 of Geranium rotundifolium. Lineage (NCBI taxonomy): Eukaryota > Viridiplantae > Streptophyta > Magnoliopsida > Geraniales > Geraniaceae > Geranium > Geranium rotundifolium. The sequence continues at coordinate 4,969,143 of OY987317.1, read as the reverse complement.
ATTAAACTAAAAATGAAATAGACGATATTCATGCATGATAAATAAAATAAAAAAATATTGTTATAAATAATATTTAAATACTAGTATTCAAGATATGGGTCAAAATAGTGAGAAACGTTAAAATAATTTTACAGAATCAAAATGGTAAACTAGATTAAATTAAAAAATAATAATTTTTATCATCAAAATTGTAACAGAATTGATAGAAACCTCAAGTAAACAGTTTAAAGGTCGAGATTCGATATGCGAATTGAGTAAGCTCCCTCAATTGCTGACAGACAACATCGACAAAATTGCGAACCTCTTCGAGCAACGACAACAGATCGACTGCTCCTGAGAGCGTGGCTCGGCAAGAGGATCGTCGACACTCACCGCGATTTCCAAACATCATCGCCAAAAAAGTTTCGACAAAGACGATATAGCTACTACGTGCACACCATCTCTAAAGCCGATGGGCTCACCATCCAATTTCCGAGTTCTACGTTATATTAGAGAAAATGTCAAAAATCACGTTGTATACTATCACAATATTGCAATACAATGTTGTGTAATTTGTTAATAACAAAAAGATAGATGTGAACTTTATTTTTTTTTCTTCAAAATGTGTATTTATACAAAAATGACAAAATTATCCATCAAATAGATTTTTTATTTATTTTATAAAATAGTTTTAAATGTTAAAAACAATTTTGTCAAGCTCACACCATCACCTTGCCACATAAAAAGGTTTTTGCCATTTTTCCTTTTATTTCCTAAGATTGAAGCATTGTTCATAGCAAGGACATGATACAAATTTCCATTACTAAGATTCAGAATTGAACTCCAGTCCAGATACATACAGTACTGTACTGAGAAATTCAAACAATGGCTTATATAGAATATTTGACTCTAATCCTTCACTTGTGGATGTTGGAGTCAACTGTGTCAACCACTTCAGCCTCTAATATTTCTTCAGCGTTAGGTTGTGTTGTTGACCATTTGCTCGACAGAGCCGTGTTCATCATCTCATATATCTTCCCACCCAACTCTGCCGGGTTCTCAGGCTGCATCACAAAACAAACCACAGTAATTGCATTCAATTTTACAAACAACGATCATTCCTATAATAGAGTGGGAGATGAAACGATAACTCACCGTAAAACCACTGGAAATCAAAGCTGCGTCGAACAAAAGATCAACCGCTTTCAGGGAGTCTTGATCATCTGGACTACTCTTGCATGCCTCCTGCATTAACGTTAACAACCAGATACATAAACCACATTATCAGTTTGTTGCATGAAGAAATGAAACGGATGGGAAAGCTTGTTTGTTTGTTTGCCATACATTCAAGTTTTTTATTATTGGATGTTCTGGGTTGATCTCAAACACCCTCCTGCCTTTCATGAATTCCATGTGAGACGCACCTCCAACAGTTTGCGTCTTCATAAGCCTACAAAATTTCAGTTCAATACTAGTGCATGTATTGTGAAAACTCTAAAACTGACTCGTGAACCAACGGTACCTCTCCATGTTAACAGACCAGCCAAACTTCCCAGATACCAGAACACAGGGTGATGCATTCAGGCGGTTTGAGCTTTGAACGGAGGCAACTTTGTCACCCAAACGTTTTTTTCATCCAATCACATGTTGGCCCAAACTCTTGCTTTTTTACCTTTTCCTCTTCTTCGTTTGTATCGCCTGCCACAGATTTGATTCAGGACTATTAACATGTTGTAGCTGAAATTTATGCAACTATCGAGAAGAAAAAAAACTAATATCTGTATCAAAACCTCCTTTCACCAATACCCGCCAAAATTAGAATGGTGTAAGCTTTCGTATTTAAAAATTAAGCTCACCGCCGAGGTCAACAAATGGAAAGCACGTGATAAGCAGAGAAACAAACCTAAATCCAAGTCCTCCTTGCTAATATCAACAAAATTCTTCTCCTTGTATGACTTAAGATTCTGGATAGCAACCTCGTCGATTGGATCAACTAAAAACAACACCTATAGGAACACACCAGATATAAACACGCATAAGTACAATTAATTGATGGAAAATCTAAAATTTCAAAATAATGTAAACGATAGGGACATACCTCAAGATCTTTTTCAGCAAGTTCTCCAGGAATGGTGTATTCTTAGCACTGTTCACGCTGTCAGCTGCAATAAAATAGATATCCTTCTGATTGGGTTTCATGTTCTCGACATATTCATCCAAGCTGACAATCTCATCCTCGCTCTGGGAGGAGAAAAACCTAAGTAATGGTGCGATGCGCTTCTGATTTTCACGATCCTCAATGCATCCAACTTTCAAATATTTTCCAAAGTTCTCCCAGAATTTCTCATAGTCCTACACCAAACAATTTAGAGTAAGTAAATGAAATACAGACATATACTAGTACAACCTCATATAGAGCAAGAGTTTTGGGTAGTTTGACAAGGACGGAGGTTAATTGGTAGCAACCATTGGAGATGGTTTTTTTACAGAATTTGCACCAGGGCAACTCTAACAAAACCGTGCAAGTGAGGTTAATTGGGAGACGGGGATGAGAAGGATGCAGACATTTTTGTCAGTACATGATAGATGCCCAATATTCCCATGGCATTTTGAACAAATAATTTCTGAAACTAAAATGAAAATAGGTTGAATTGATTCCAAAACAAAGACTCACTTCTTTGTTCTCACTCAATGATATTCCCAAAAACATGTCGAAGGCCTTCCGGACCAACCGCTTCCTCATAATACGTACCTTCAAGGACAGAAGAACCAGGGTTGGCACAAACCCAATGAAGCAGAATAAAATCAAAACCACCAAAAGAGATTTCTGTTTCAGATATACTTACAATACGACTTTCCTGAAGTATCTCGCGAGAAACATTGAGGGGAAGATCATTTGAGTCAACCACGCCCTTGACAAAGCTTAAATATCGCGGGAACTATTCAGAACAAATTTGGAAGACAGTGAGTATTAGTAGGTATGTTTTGAAGTACATACGTTCTTTCAAATGACAATAGGTGGTAATACTTACCAGTTCTCCATCGAAGTCGTCTGAAATAAACACTCGTTTGACATGGAGCTTTATATTTTTTGACTTGGGGTTGGCAAAGTCATCCCTCTCTGTGTTAGCGTAAGCTGGAACATAAAGGATAGACCTAAACTCTACTTCACCCTGCCATGACATTATCCATCAGCTCAAAATGTAAATGTGATATGTCTGTACTAATTAAGAGAGTAAACAGTCTGCTAATTATACAACCACAGGACAATGATCAAGTGGGACAGAAAATATTTAGTTTTTTTATTGTCTTCTTACATAACATTTAAAATACATTGACAGTTCAAACTATAGATAGTAGACAGTCATTATGCAGTATCTCACACCCTCAAACTTTCAAGACAACCAGAATGGACCTGGATCTAAGAGTTTACAAGTGAAACCCTAGTCAAAATACAAAAACCAATTCTTACCTCTGTTGTAAAATGTGAAGAAGCTAATGGATCCAAATATTCATTGAACGTCTTCTTGTAGAACTCATTATAATCCTCCTTTGTAACTTCCTTAGGGTTACGGAGCTGCATCATTTAAGAAAATTATACACATGTTTTCAAATAATGTAATTTTACAAAGTAGGAAACCATATTCAAGCTTTCAAGGCTACCCATATTGGTTGGGTTTCATTTGCTTGCTCCCAGTCCCAGTATCTCTCAACAACAGTCTTTGTTTTCTACTTCTTCTGCAACAAAGTTGGAAAAATGTTTATCAGATCATGGTTTAAGCTCCAGTAACAAGCAGAGAGGAAATCACACATTAAAGTACTACCTCAGTTTTATCATCTTGCCTTTCGCTATTGGCTTCAGCTGGATCCTCCTCAACCTCTACCTCTTTAGTGTACCCCTTTTCCTGCCAAGTATATATTGGAAATGAAACAAATTGTGAATAGTTCTTCACAAGCTTCTGAATCTTTTCGGGATGTGCAAAACCTTTATCATCACGCTGCATCAATAAATAAACATCAGGGTTAGCCTGGAAAAACAATATAAGGGAGAGATAGATGCAAGTAAAAATAGAATAAATATGCTTAGATGACCTTCAGATATAAGGTAAGACGGGTTCCCCTTGGTATTAGCTTCTTTGGATCTGTCTCCTCACGAATGGTATAGGAGCTAGCATTGGCCTCTCCTTCCCATACATATTGTTTATCAGATTTTGGGCTCTTAGTGGACACCACAACCTTCCAGTGGCAAGAGATTAAGTCACTAACAAATACTAAAGAAACTTCCCCTTAACTGTGTTTATGAACAGAGTTTTTATCTCATGATTTCAGGGCATACCCGATCAGCTACAAGAAAAGCTGAATAGAAACCAACACCAAACTGACCAATCAAATTGTTGTCGCCGTCACCATTCTTGCTATCCTGAGAAACAATGAGTCATATAAGCATCAAAATCTGATAGATTAATTTCATCAGAGCTAGATGTGGGGAAAAGTACACACCTTCAATGCCTGCAGAAATTTTGCAGTTCCACTTTGTGCAATAGTTCCTAGGCAGTCAACCAGGTCTTGCCGGGTCATACCAATGCCCGAGTCACTACATGAAAACAAAGTTCAAGTTTCCATAGAAAGAAGGATTGCTAACTGTAATGGCAGTTACAAATCAAGCAGTATACGTGATTGTTATGACCCCATTATCTTTATCAGCCTGGACACGGATATCAAGATCAGCTGCATCCTTCATAAGGTCGGCTTCTGTAACACTCAGAAACCTCAACTTGTCCAAGGCATCACTTGCATTACTGTAAGCAGATTTTAGTTAACCAAATCAGATCAAGAAGAAATGCCACTATTTCAAAAGAAACAATCTCTTAAAATACAGTAAAAGTTCAACATTTTGTTCACGTAAAGAACCATATGCATCACAGGAACAGCTATTTTTAACAACTTACAAGGAAAATTCAATGCAATAAAACAAGAAAAAAGAAAGCAATTAAATGGAGGATCCAGTTTTTTGCCTATTATTGTAGGATTACAAATATATTAAAGAAAATTATACATCTACCCCTAACCCCACCTGCCCCTAAGCAGGTACCCGCTAGGATTCAAACCTCTGACCTCTTACGAGATAAGATCCCTACAAGATACCAACTTGACCAACCATAGTGGGCAATTATATAAAGGATTCATATTGCCAATAGCAGAAACTTATATTTCGCAGCATGCCGCATAAAGTCTGGCTCATTGTTACATACATATACTGAATTACGTTAATAACATAATACATGCCTGATAAGCTCCCTGAGAAACACCTCCTTGTTGCTGTATAAACTGTTAACAAGGAGGTCCATGAGACGGCTAACCTGCCACCAAATGCAAACCCTTAATTAACAACCATCAGTACCATAAACCATTGTTTTGTTACACAAACATCAATCGATCCCACAGGGCAGAACTGTTATACCTCTGCCTGATACTCGTATTTCTCAGCAGGTGGTATAGTTGAAGATGGTTCAGCTGCAATAGAACTATACCGGTGACCAAAGAACATGCCATTGCTTAAATAAAATTGTTTAGAGGATCCAGTTGCATTGTTCCTTCCAGCATTTAGCACTGTATACCATCTGCATTTAGTGTCACTCTCTTCAGTCTGCTTGAAGATAAAAACCAAAATGAGAACTTACATTACACTAACAAACTATAAAATTAACCACTAACACCACATCTGTGTGAATCAAGAAAACCCCAAAATTTAGAGAAAAAAAACAGATCAAAACCCAAAACCCAAATCACAAAAAATCATAATTTTCTAAAACTCTGAAAGAGAAGAGAAATTAGGCTTTGGAGTAATTCAAAGTTCAATCATCCGAAAATGTCTCTGATCCATGAAGATTTAAAAACAACAAAAACATAACAAAAATCAATTCAAGTTACTACATATTTCGATCCAAGTGTCAAAAACAGATAATGTTGTATCCAATCCAGCTGAAAATGAAAAATCGAAGCAAGACCCTACATTCCCAAATGTGATCAATATCTAAAAGGGTCAAAATTTCTAGCAATGGGCGTACCGAGATTGACGAGGGAGAGGAGCAGGAGATTGGTGTCGCGGCGTTCCGGTAGCGCGAGCCACCGTAGCGCACGGCGGCGGAGACAGATCGCCTGGAAAGCCTGTGCATGATTGCGAATCGAAAACGCTTGAGAGATGAGTGAGTCAGACCAGGTTTTAGTAGAGGTTTTTGGACGAGGAGGAAGGAGAGACACAGCAGCTTCTGGAGATTTGGTGGATTCTGAAATCTCAGGGAAGTTCTGGGGGTATTTAGGTCATTATCGGTTTCGAGATGGTCGGTTGAAACCAGTTCGGTTTTTTGAGAACCGATGATTCAGCGGTCCAGGTTACGGTTCTAGACCTCAGTAACCGTTGGTTAACCGACATAACCGACCTTCGTGTAATCGATATAACGTGGCGGCGTAACATTAGTTAGATTGATTTGTGATCTACGATCTGGATGACGTCACGTATCTCATTCAAAGTGAAGGTTCTCTATTGATGCTCATATGAATGGAGATGAGGTTGTCAGCAAGATTGAGTACGTGGAGCTTCTGGAGGTAGTCGATGTCGACACTCATATGATCAGAGATGTTATTGCTGACGAAATCGAGGACATTAAAATTGGAGAGAGCGTGGAAATCGCAGATAGATGGGTGTGTTTGTTGGACCTCTTGGACTCTGTTTGTTGTAACTCTTTGGCCCATATTATTACTATTTTATGGCATAAATTCAATTTAAAATCTGGTCAGTTTTAACTGGAAAATTGATTAATGAAACATATTGGTTAATTTTCGGATTTGATATCATTTTTGGTTCAGTTTCAGTTCTAGAATTTTATAACCAAATTGATCGGTTCGTTTTATTTTTCAGAAGAAACAAAAATTCATTAACCATCCAAAGCAACAATGTACGGAAAACTGAGGAGGTCACGACCCTCACCCAACGACCAAATAGTCTTAGATATAGTGGCTCTAGCAAGTAAATGATCTACACCCATTTGTTGCATAATTACATAAAACTAACACAACAGCACGCTAGAAAAGGTGCTCCAGCGTCAATATGACATCTTAAAAGAGTTGATGCACCACCACTATATGTCTGCATATTGATTAAATGTGTCAGTGTCATAACAACATTCTACCAAATTAGATGTGTCTCCATCGAAACTCCGACGTACTTTGATGGTTCGTCGTCCTTAATTATAGCCTTATGTGACGACCCAAGAGCTTCCCCTTTAGCTTTACGAGGTACGTCCGGCACTTAGGTGATTAGCACTCCTTGTGCACGCCCTAAGTCAGCCTTGATCCTACACGAAACAATGTAAGAACAAGAGGAAAGCAAGAAAACCCGAAAGAGAGGGAAGGAAACTTGAGAACACGAGAGAAAGATGTGTAAGAGCTCTTTGTATTACACGTGGATGTGTTTACAATGCTTGAGTGGAGTGGCCAAATGGCACTACCCCTATTTATACTAGTTCTCTACCCGAATGTACGGTTAGGATTAATTTTTACATGTCACTATAGACGGCTAGGATTGAGCCTCTAGATTTCTCTACAAAAATATCCTAAATAAAATATTCATACTTATCTAAATATCTTGGGTAGCTTGCTTGGCAAGTTTCGGGCAATTTGGGCAATTCGGGCGGGAAGAATCTAGAGAACTCTCCAAGATTCATGTGGGTTTGGGCCAATTGGCTTGGGCCATTTTAGGCCCATTAGCTTGGGCTGCCACATTCTCCCCCACCTAATCCGGCGACGTCCTCGTCGCGAAGTCTCCACGAAATTGTCGGATTTTATCTTCAAATTGCCAAAGGTCCGCTGCAGGCTCCCAACTCGTCTCGCTGTCAGGAAGGTCCTTCCATTTTACCAAATACTCCGTGTATGCTGGAACACCCCTCCTCGAGACTTTCCGTTCGGCTAACACTTCGTCCACTTGCTTTTCGTGAGAGATGAACGTTGCCGGCGGTGCCCTCTTGTTTGTTCCTCGGTCCGGATCTTCGTTGTCTCCATGATAGGGCTTGAGATTGCTCACGTGGAAGACCGGATGTATTTTAAGTTGAGGTGGCAACTCAACTTTTTAAGCTACATTTCCCACCTTTTTAAGGATTGGGAATGGCCCATCATATCTCCGAAGAAGTCCCTTGTGCAGCGGTCGTGTGGTCTTTAGTTGGTTGCTTTGAAATTTCACCATGACCAAGTCGCCGACTCGAAATTCTCTCGGTGTTCGCCTTTCGTCAGCCCACTTCTTCATCTTTTTAGCGGCCTTATCGAGGTAAGAGTGTGCTACTGCGGCCTGCTCGTGCCACTCCTGAGCAGTCTTGAAGGCAATCAGACTACTACCCACATATCCTGATTCTAGCGAGTGCGGAGTAAGTGGTTGTTGCCCGGTTGCAAGTTCGAAGGGACTCTTGTTCGTTGATTCGCTCTGCTACAAGTTATACGAAAATTGTGCAATATCAAGGATCTTGGCCCAATCCTTTTGATTTGCACTGACGAAGTGCCTCAAATAGAGCTCTAATAGTCCATTCACCCTCTCCGTTTGGCCATCGGTTTGGGGATGAAAGCTTGTCGAGAAGCATAGCTCGGATCCCATGAGGCGAAAAATCTCGGTCCAAAACTTACCCGTGAAGCGAGGATCCCGATCACTTATAATGGAACGTGGCAGCCCCCAGTACTTCACGACATGCTTGAAGAAGAGTTTTGCTGCCATTTCTACTTTGCAGTCCTTTGGTGCAGGAATGAATGTGCCATACTTCGAGAATCTGTCCACGACCACGAGGATCATGCCACATCCCTCCGATATCGGCAGTCCCACGATGAAGTCCACACTTATACTTTGCCATGGACGAGAGGAGATGGGAAGCGGCTCCAGCAATCCAGCAGGTAGTCGATTCTCTGTTTTGTCTTGTTGGCACACCAAGCACGTCTTCACATACTGCTCGACTTCATCCCGCATTTGTGGCCAGTAGTAGTGTGCCTCTAATAATGCTCGCGTTCGTCGTTGACCCGGATGTCCTGCCCACATCGTATCATGACACTCCTTTAGTAGGTTCTTCCGAAGGTTGCCCCACTTTGGAACAAAGATCCGCCGTTTCTTGGTTAGGAGTAGGCTATCCTCTATCCAGAACTCGCGGGTCTTCCCTTTACTAGCAAGCTCCATGAGCTGACGTGCTACCGCATCGTGCTTGAGCCCCTCCTTGATCAAGTTGAGCAGTTGTCCCTCGAGTCGAGTAATGGTTGCAAACTCTGCTTTTCTACTAAGAGCGTCTGCCACTGTGTTGGCTTTGCCCGGTTTGTACTCCAGGATGTAATCAAACTCAGCGAGAAAGTCTTGCCAGCGAGCTTGTTTCAGAGATAACTTCTTCTGCGACTGGAAGTAGCTCGTGGCAACGTTGTCAGTCTTCACCACGAACTTGCTGCCCAATAAGTAGTGACGCCATGTCCGCAAACAATGCACAATAGCGGACATCTCCTTTTCTTGCACCGTGTAGCGTCGCTCCGTATCATTGAGCTTCCTACTCTCGTATGCGATGGGATGCCGGTCTTGCATGAGCACTCCACCGATGGCGTAGTCAGATGCGTCCGTGTGCACCTCAAATACTTTCTCGTAGTCTGGCAACACCATGACCGGCTCCTTCACGACTGTTTCCTTAAGCTTCTCAAAGGCATTCTGGCATTCGTCCGTCCATACCCACGGCTTATTCTTCTTCAACATATCCGTGAGTGGTGCTGCGATGGAGGAGTATCCCACGATAAACCGCCGGTAGTAGTTGACGAGTCCGAGAAAAGACCGCAACTCTGGAACTTTGGTTGGGGCTTCCAATTCTACGATCGCCTTGATCTTGTCCGGGTCCATGCGTAGTTGTCCTTCCTTGATAATATGTCCAAGGAAGTGGACTTCCTCCTCCGCAAATGAGCACTTCTCCTTCTTCACGTAGAGACTGTTCTCCTGCAAGGCCTTGAAGACAGTTCGTAAGTGTTGTACGTGGTCTTCTAGAGTGTTGCTATAGATGACGATGTCGTCTAAGTACACCACTACGAACCGGTCTAAGTACGGATGGAGGACTTCGTTCATAAGCGTGCAGAAGGTTGCAGGGGCATTTGTGAGTCCGAATGGCATCACTAGAAATTCGTATGAGCCATAGCGGGTCACACACGCGGTCTTCGGCTCATCTCCCTCCGCGATCCTCACTTGGTAGTACCCGGATCGAAGATCTAGTTTCGTAAAATACTTGGCTTGCCCAAGGCGATCAAATAGGTCAGCAATTAAAGGGATGGGATACTTGTTTTTGATGGTTACCTTATTAAGCGCCCGATAATCGATGCACAAGCGTAATGAACCATCCTTTTTCTTTTGAAAGAGCACGGGTGCACCGAAAGGGACCTTGGACGGACGGATGTATCCGGCATCTAGCAGCTCCTTAAGTTGCTTTCGGAGTTCCTCCAATTCTGGTGGAGCCATGCGGTACGGTGCTCTTGCAGGTGGTTTGGCACCAGGCTCCAATTCAATCTTGTGATCCACCTCCCTCCGTGGAGGTAGTCTTTTCGGCAGCTCAGGAGGCATGACGTCCTTGAACTCGATCAGTACTCCCTCGACCTCCTTTGGTATTGTAACATAATCCCTTAGAGGCTTCTCCTCCTTGAGAGTGGCCAGAAATGTGGGCTCTCCCTTATTGACGCCCTTCTTTACTTGCATGGCCGACAAAATCATATAATTAATTTTAACTTGAAGAGAGGGAGTAGGTGTACCTCTCATGACGGTGGGTTGACTTCCTGAGAGTATTACAAAGACACTCTCGTGCGGAATTGGGAATGCATGATGCCTTCTCATGAACTCCATGCCGAGCACGATATCATAATCGTCGATCCTTGCCACCGTGAGATCGACCTTACCGCTCCAAGCGCCTAGCCTTATGTCTTGATCATGGATGGCGCCTTCTACTGGGATAGGATTCGAGTTTACGGTCTTGAGGGTGGCAGCACTCCTTTGCATCGTCAACCCGAGTCGTTCCACCTCCCTCTTGCGGATGAAGTTGTGATTGGCACCTGTATCGATCATGATGGACACTGTTTTCCCATTGAGCTCTCCCTTCACATATAGGAGAGTCCTTTCCATAGGTGTCCCTTCCTTTGCTTGAACTTGTCTTCCCGTCCTCTTTGCCAATGCACTAAGGCAAAGACTTCCCAAGTTGGCCCGCTCATCCGCGACTTCCTCCACGGGATCTTCCTCGAGCATGGCACTAAGTTTGTTGCGCTTTAGGCAATCTCGCACCCAATGTGGCCCATTACAGAGAAAACAGCTCCCTGGTGTGTGATCCTTCTTTTCGGTACTTCGTAGTGTTTTCCACGCAGGTTTGTTGTTGTTGCTCCTTTGGGATAACGTCTTGGGTGCTCCCCCACCGTTTCCTTGGTTATGGGGTTTGGCGGCATGGCTTGGACTCGCACTTGCCTCGGGATGTTTTGATCTTGACGGATCGCCCCTCTCACTTTGATGGTATTCCATCAAGGATTCTGCCACGGTGAGCGCTGTCGAGATGTCCCGCACTTCGCGTCGGTCCAACTCCGTCCGCGCCCATGGTTTAAGCCCAGCTGTAAAGTTGAATAAAAAGTCCTCCTCTCCCATATTGGGGATTTGGAGCATGAGCGCCGAGAATTCTTTCACATACTCACGAATGGAAGAGGTATGTTTCAACTCTCGCATTCGTAAGCGTGCATCGTGAACAGCGTGGGACGGAAAGAATTGACGCTTTAATTCGAATTTAAATTCATCCCAAGTTGTGATGGAGGGGTTACCTTGTTGTGCTTCTGCATGTTTGCGCCTCCACCATATTGTCGCCGTGTCCGAAAGGTAAAGAACGACCGTGCGCAGTTTCGTCCTATCGTCCATTACGTTCAGCGCCTCGAAGTATTGCTCCATGTGCCAAATGATGTTGTCAATTTCCTTGGCATCGCGTTGTCCACCGTAGCTATTCGGCTTTGGAGCATCCACACGCGGAACCTCCCGCCCTTGCGCTCCTATCGCACCGCTTGCAACCGCTCGCCGACATATGGCCCAGTCAGCTCGCGTCTCCACCAGGCTAGCTCTTAGCTCTGTGTCTCTCGAGACTAGCTTGAATTTGATTGAGTGCCTCCATGAACTTTCCCTCAAGCACCACTTGCTCCCGACGGGAAGAGTCTCCAAGATCACGAACGGTTTGGCGGATCTCCTCCATCTTGACATCCATAGATTCTTCGAGCTCCTCCATGCCTTCACTAATGGCTTTAAGATCTTCCCCATGATCGCGCAGGTCTTGCTTGGCAGCATCCAGCCTGTCCTTCATCTCTCCCACGACAGCTTGAAGGTTGGCACCAATGGACTCTTGCGCGATATTTGCATCCCTCGACCTTCCCCGTGTCCGAACACCTGAATGCAGAGTGTCGCTTTGAGAAGGTGTGCTTCCAACTGCAATATCCGACATGCTTTCCTTGATCGTGTCCCCAACGACCAGCTCTGATACCAACTGTGACGACCCGAGAGCTTCCCCTTTAGCTTTACGAGGTACGTCCGGCACTTAGGTGATTAGCACTCCTTGTGCACGCCCTAAGTCAGCCTTGATCCTACACGAAACAATGTAAGAACAAGAGGAAAGCAAGAAAACCCGAAAGAGAGGGAAGGAAACTTGAGAACACGAGAGAAAGATGTGTAAGAGCTCTTTGTATTACACGTGGATGTGTTTACAATGCTTGAGTGGAGTGGCCAAATGGCACTACCCCTATTTATACTAGTTCTCTACCCGAATGGACGGTTAGGATTAATTTTACATGTCACTATAGACGGCTAGGATTGAGCCTCTAGATTTCTCTACAAAAATATCCTAAATAAAATATTCATACTTATCTAAATATCTTGGGTAGCTTGCTTGGCAAGTTTCGGGCAATTTGGACAATTCGGGCGGGAAGAATCTAGAGAACTCTCCAAGATTCATGTGGGTTTGTGCCAATTGGCTTGGGCCATTTTAGGCCCATTAGCTTGGGCTGCCACACTTAACTTGTATACTGCATGATACATAGTTTTTGTCTCTTATCTCGTGAGCAGCACAAATTGTCGACTGACATGCCAGTCAGGTATGCTCGAGTTGACTAACTTTGACGTTAGTCAAGTATGCTCGAGCTGACTATACCCAACTAACATGTCAATCAGGTATATTGTACCATATCCGACTAGTAGGGCTGTCCAAAATAAATCGAGAAACCGATCGGAACCGGACAGAACCGGACTGGAACAAATTCGGTTGTAATTATCAATAACCGGGATTGAACTGGTCGATCTGCGGTCAACCGTTGAAAACCGGGTGTGGTGATTTTATATACGTGTTTTAATTACAGTCGTTGATCCCACCACGTGGCACGGAAAAATAAAGAGACTGCAACAAGGATTCAAAATTGCACCCTCATACAAAGAATTTGGATTCACAACCACTAGATCAAACTTAATTTTGAAATAATTTAAAGTTTAAACCTTTTTAATATAAACATAATATTCGGTTCCGGATAAACCGGACAAACCGATAAAATTTCCAGTTAACCGAACGTCCGGTTTCTATAAATTTTCGATCGGTTTCGGTTTTGATTTATGAAAATCGGACAGGATCGGTCCGGTTATCAGTTTCCAGCATCGGTTCCGGTTAATCGGATATGGACAGCCCTACCGACTAGCATGTGTTAGATACGGGGTTAGTCCATAAACGCAAATCAAGCAATTAATACATTCATTCATTCAAACATGCAAGCAATAATTAAAGAAATTGAAGAAGACGAACATAATATACTTTATTATTATTGAATATCACTGTCACAATACATAATATTTACTTGACCTGTGATTCGACATTGAACAGATGAAGGAGGAAACGATTATCGACGAGGCACGGTAATCCGCTTTCCTTGAGACGAATTTTGCCCCCGTATGGACAAATCGCTCCCAGGATACAACGTCGATCGTAGGCGAACTCTGAACCGTGATGTAGAGAGAATCAGGCAAGAAGAACTAGAGAGAGGTGGTCGGGTAGGGTATTTTTCGATGTGTCTCTATTTCTCTACAAAAGCTATCTATTTATAGGTTTAGGGAAAAGTTGAAACCTAACGAGAAAGGGAAAGGAATAATTACAAATTTTTTTCTTGGGGAGAAAGACAATATCTCGAAATATTCTCTTAATTTCCAATTAAGAGATTTTTTTTTTTAATAGCATAATGTGATCACACTTATTTCCAAATAATTATTTTAAAAATATTTTACATTTAAAAAATATCACAGAAATATTTTATTCATGAATAAAAATATTCTGAAAATATTTAATTCTTCAATATAAATATTCCGAAAATATTTATTTATTTCCACATTGCAAGTTGCAGAATATTATTATTTCAGGAAAAAATATTTATTCCCAAATTTACTGACTTGGAAAATATTTATTTCCAAATTATATTGGAAAATATTATTCTCAATTTACAAATTAAAATATTGATGGAAATTCGTTTTTGTGCCTTAATGAAAATGTGGCGGACTTTCGGCCCCCAAAATTTTCAGCACAACTCATTTCAAGTGGTCATCTTTGAGATTCAATTTCTCATTCACCTCTTGTCCGTTTAGAGCTCGTGATATACCGTTGGAAAACTCTCATATCCTCGATTATGTAAACGTGTTTCACATCATTCTAGGCCGAGTCGAAGCGTTCCAAAATCACGGCTCAAGTTGACTCATTCACTAGTTAACACATATGTCAACTTTTGCCATTTTTATCAATTTTGTCCAACAGCATGCTAGTCTGGTTTATTTTACTCTATCCAACTAATGCAATGTCAGTTGGGTATGAGAATTTTCAACTGAGAAGTCTCGATTGACCATACTTAACTAACATTCAGTCATGTATACCCGACTAGTTTTTAGCCTATACCCAACTTACATTATCGATTAAATATGACCAATTTTTTTTGTAGTAGTGATCATCGTCACCAACCAACATTTATTATAATGCAAGAGCATATCAAGTACAATATTTCACCTTTTTATTTAAAATATACCCTACTCATTAAAATATACTTGATTGAAGATTTATGAGCCAGCTCATTTAATATTCAATTTATCACATATTTATTATGATTAAAATATAATATTTTATTGAATATTTGCAATGAAAGTCGAGTTGAATTTGAGCATGATTATTTTTTTGTCGCGTGAACATGAGCATAATACGTGAGCTTGTTCAAGCCTAAACCGAGCTAAAGTTGAAAGAATATATTGTTGATTCGACTCGTTTACTAATTTTTGTATACAAATTAATTATTAAATTTGTAATATATATTTACATGAAGGTATATGTTATGAATTTTTTTTATATAAAACAGCATTTGGGTTTTAGTGTCCAACACGATATCGTTTTGGGTTTGAGTTGAAAACTATAACGACACCGTTTTGGGGGTTTAGGAGGAGATGGAGAAAAAGACACAACATACTGTTTGGTGGTTCATCAAGAGTAGATCACACTATAAGTAAGGATAGTGAAACAGAAAATTATGTCATGGACCAAGAAAGTAGACTCGGACCTGTGCACATTTTTATCCAAGAATAGGCGCTAAGGGTGTCATCTAGACAAATTTAGATGTATTTGAGCCCACCTATAGGTTTATGAACTTGTGGTATAAATGGCTCAAAAGGCTTAAAATGATGAATTTCCGCGAAATTCTCTTGAGTTTTGAAAAATAGTCTAAACTTGTAGAATTTTGTAAAATTCTCTATAATAGTAGATATTTGTCTAAATCTAGAGGTTGGTTACATGGATAAATGATAGAAATTTGGATGGACCAATCTTGACCCTTCATTTTGAGAAATCGTATCCATGAATTGGAGGATTACTCTCCTACAAATAAATGTTAGGTTATTCATTTGAGGATCAACCAAATCTCTAAATTCTTGTATTCCAACTTGTATAGTTCTCTCATTTGCTTAACAATAATATAAATTGGGAAGATTTTCCCACAATTTCACCTTATCTCCTATCGAATACAATCCACGTAACGTTTTCGCAGTACGTGCAAACATTTTAGAAGCATAAAGGATGACTTAGCACGAGTTACAAACGTGACTAAATGGCGCACGAACCACGAATATTTTGGAATAGATTATTCGGGGCGTGACAATTCGCATTCACATTCCCGAAGTGGGCAAACAAAAATGGCATTTTGAAAGAAATCGAAAATGACATGAATAAGGAAATGAAAAAAGTAGAAAAGGGTTTAGATGAATTGAAAAAAAAGAAATCTAAATAATTTGAAAGTAAGGAAATCGGATGACTCTTTTTACCTACAATCGAAGCCGAGCATCACCCTCTCACAAGTCGGAGTTGTTGCTACGATTAGTTTAGGCATATTTTTAACATAAGGTCAAGATGTCAGCCAACATGTTGCAACACATTTGGCGTGACATACTGCGCGCAGGATCAGGAAGTTTTCGATCTTTCCTGTTTTGTTTTTAGAAACATGGGACAAAGGGAAAACGAGTTAATACAAGATCATGCAACTTCCAGCTGGAATAAAGACACGCCAGCAAGGCCAATTAAGGCGGCAACGCCAACCTGTCAACTTTCCAATAACGCAAGGAGGCAAAGGAATTCCTATTTAGAGTTGAAGACGAATTAGGCATGTAGAATTGCTATAAAAGCAGGTGCTACCCCCATAACAATTCACACGTTCTCTGTGCTAAATTCTCAGAGCTCGTAATCGTGCAAGGCTGGCAGATTGAGAAGCTGATTTAGAAGAACGGTGTCGATCACTTAACATCAACTCGAGAAGATTTGAGTGTTTGTGATTTGTGGGTATTTGTTCGTGATTGAAGACTCACGTAGAAGATGTCGAAGACAACTACGCCGAATATAGGCTTGCTCGAAGGGTGGAATTGAGAGGATCTCAAAGACATGGGGAGAGGCCCTTGGTCGAGGTTGTTCACGGTGAGATCCATAGTAACTTAGGACAATAGCTTGTGTGATAGCTAGGTGGGCTTGAAGTTGTACAATTGACTGCCAAATAGTGAAAAAAATTTCACTAGCAGAGTGCCCTCAGACGTAGGTGCGGAGTCACCGAACTGGGTAAACATATTGTGTGTCTTCTGTCTACTGTTCCGTTATTTATTTTGTGATCAGACAAATTGTCGAACCAATTTTCACAACATTGTGTTCGACATCTTGTCCCTGCTACAACTCAGAATTTCAGGGGTAGACACACACGTTGAGATCAGGACGTTTGTTGAAGCGGAGGCCCGAATTCCAAAGGATTAGCAACAATTCTGTATTAATTAAGATGGTGAGGGAGAGGGAGAGAAGCTGCGCATGATAGGGTACTTCAACTACATTCGAGACCCTGCCAGCATTACCTACGGCTTGTAAGTGACAATTAGGAGAGAGCGCAAAGCTGACAGTCGTCAATATCATCAACATCTTCTAGACTAACATTCATTTTTTTTTTCTACTGATATGGTTCACGTTCTTAGGGAGTTACTGAAATACCGATAACTTGGTCAATGGATTTTAAATTTTATATATCAACATATTAATTAATTGCATCCTTAAGTCTGACGTAAGGAAACACAAGATTTAATGTAACCAAAATAACCATAAAGACATCTTTTATATTTTTTTTAACAAATATCTTTGGTCAAAATTGTACAAACTGAATTGCTCCCAGTTCAATTCGATCATGATTACTTTTTGCTCGGGACAAAAACGGGCTGTAGAAAAGTTCAAATGATTATATTGGGTCTTATGGTATATGTTTAAACTAAACAGACGATAATATATTTTGCACAAACTCCTACTTAACATTGATAATGTAACAAATAAAATGAGAAATAAATATAAGAGACAATAAATAATATTGGAAATCTATATGACTTCTTGCGTCCGACACGAGCATAATACATTATAAGCTTGTTCAGGCCTAAATCGAATTCGGGACAAGTCGAGCTAAACTTGAAATAGTATGTTCTTGGCTCACAATTTTAGGTGTTAAAACAAATATATAAATTAATATTCAACAAATAAAGTGAGAAATGGTGGTGATCGGGGCAGTAAGAGCAGACAGATTAGGGCGGGGCTTATCGGAGATAGGGTCATAAAACTCTGGCGATTTGTTTTCTGCGGTTTTGGTTGGTTGATAGATCAGTACTGGGAGGGAACTGGAGTTCTCTGGCATCGGTGGGCATATTTATGTAAGCATACCGAACTAGGGGTCTTGGCTTTCTTAAGCTTTAATACGTCACTTGTGTGTTCCATTGGGATCGGTACTGGGAGGAAAGTGGGGATCTTTAGCATCGATGACTTGATCTTGTTAAGCCCAATGAGATGAGAGGACTTGAATGTTTAAAGATCTGTGATTCTCATATTGATCGCAGGGTTGATCGAGGAAGCTGGTTTAAGGCGGTCTGTAGTAAGATCACAGGATTTCTCCATCCGTATGAGGTGGAGGTCGTGGCTCTTCATGATGCTAACTGGTTCGAGTCAATTGGTCTCCGAAGTTATCATGGAGCTCTGTTTAAAGCATTTTGCAGCAGGATCACGAGGTTTCTCCGTTCGCATGAGGTGGAAGTTGTGACTCTACATGATGCTAAACGGGTCGAGCTGAAGAATTTTGGAGGAATCTTTAGTGAAGGGTGTTGTGTATTATCCACTATCGGAACATGTGTTCTTATTTATTTCGCTTGTAATCAAATGACTCACGAATTGGTTAACTTTGTTTTAACTAACAATAGCTGGGATTATGGTGAGAAGTCTGTCCCACCATCTGTAGCTTCAGTTGTCCGGCTTTATGTCGGGTTAGTTGCTATTTAATTAATAAAATTCGCGTTTACCTTAAAAAAAGATGTTCAAACATCATCCCATTAAAGTGAATTTTGTTGGGCCTTTATTTAATAAGTGGAAGCTCAATTACAGACTCATTTTTGGAAGTGGGGAACTAGTGCTGGTTAGCTACTCTGATTCATATATGATAGGAGATGTTGATAGCAGAAAATCCACCTCAAATTATTTGATTACATTTGCAGGTGGAGCAGTTTCTTGGCAGTCAAGGCTACAAAAGTGTATTGCTCTTTCTTCTACAGAAGCTGAATATATCACAACAATTGAAACATGTAAAGAGTTGTTGTGGAATAAGAGATTCATAGGAGAGCTCGGTTTCAGGCAGCAGCTCTATGTGGTTTTTTGTGATAACCAAAGCGCGATTCACTTGAGTAAGAATTATACATTTCATGCAAAGTCGAAGCATATTGATGTGAGATACCATTCGCTTAGAGATGCACTTGAAGATAAGTTGTTTGAGATTGAGAAAATCCACATAGATGATAATGGTTCTGATATGTTCATGAAGGTCTTACCAAGGGAGAAGATTGATGTTTGTCGTAAGATCGTCGGGATGACGATGCCCTCCACTTGGTTGAATAAGGGGGAAATTTGTTGGGCCTTTATATAATAACTGGTGACCCAAATCTCAAGTTGGTAGTAGCCCACATGGAGAAGGGTTAATTCAAGAGAGAAATTCGTGCAAAAATTTCTGCTACTTTCAGGGCCGAGCAGCAAGGTTCTTGGGTTCGATCGGAGGTCAATCCACCGTCGGATCATGCTGATTTTTGGACAGAGTGTTTGGGAGATGTGGTACTACATTCTGACCGTTGTAATTTGTTTTTGGAGGTTCGAGTGATTTGATATCATTTTCTGATCGTGTGCCACCGGTGAAGTTTCTCTACTCTTTCTTGTAATTGTGGCTTGAGCCGAGATTGTTTAATCTTGAAATATTGTGATCCTCTAATTGTATTTAGAGAGAATTCATTGTACCAATTATATTGATAGTGGAGATTCGAGGGTCTCGTGGTTTTTACTCTCTCGCCTTGAGGAGGTTTTCCACACTAAAATTGTGCGCACCTGTTGTGTTCTTATTTGCCATATTTTATTAGCTTGTTTGATTTGCTCTACTTGATAGATTCCAACAATCGGATTCGGAACAAGTCGAGTTAAACTTAAAATAATGTGTTCTTGGCTCACAATTTTAGGTGTTAAAACAAAATTATAAATTAATATTCAACAAATAAAGTGAGAAAGTAAAATGTTCAAAATCATCCCATTAAAGTGAATTTAAAATACCAAAATAAGATTCTTTATACATTTTTTGTTCGTATTAGGGTTCAATGAGTGATATATTCAAATTTCTGCTAAAAGTTTACAAGAAAATTTTCTTAATTTCTGGGATAGGGATCACCACTGAATTTTTCCCTTCGCCCACAATCTATCTTAATTTTAGAATTCTCTCTAGAACGACTAGCACTAGGGATGTGTTCACCTACTCTTCATATGCTTCTCCTAAGATTTCACTTACTACAGACACCCTCAAACCAACGCACGACTTACATAATTTTAACTGGATATTTCATTGCAATTGTTGAATTTATGTGAAAGATTACCTTGATCAAATTTTTGGCCAGTATGATAAGCAATATGGGCATGACAGTGATAATAGTAAGGTTGCAATATAATATTGTTGATCATGCTAATTTTGATTGATAATCCAGTTTTAGGGTGAGTATAGAAAAATTTAAAAACCCCACTTGAACCAACAAGAGGAGAATGTAAAGTTCGAACTAGTGAGATAATTGAACAAGGTTACGTAAAGTTCGAACTGTTGATCGTGAAGGAGAAGATATTTTTGGGAAGTATATGTTTGTTTACTTTAGGGATAATTCCATATATCACCCCCTAAAATGTATCAAATCTCACCCAACATCCCCTAAAACCATTATTCTCATTAACACCCCCTTAAAATGGGCAAAAATCTCAGTTGTCAAAAATTTATTGTAAAAAGACAAAAATACCCCTCTCCCTTACCACTACCTCACCGCTTCCTCACCATACCCTCCGTCTCTCCTCCCTCTCTCCACCGTCGTCGGCGAGTCTCTCTCCGGCCAATTCCCTCAACCACCGCCACTCCTAGCGCCACCTCGAACACCTCCGTCGCCACCGTCAACCTCCCCTTCCTCCCCTCCTCCGCCCCCTCCATCTTCATACACTCTTGTGTTGGAAGGCCAGGACGGTGGAAACGCGGTGGGAGGGGATTGGCCGGAGGTTGGCTCGCCGGCGACGGTGGAGGGAGGGTTTGGTGGGGCAATTTTGTTTCTGGAGAGGTGAGGGAGTGGTGAAGGAGAGGGGTATTTTTGTCTTTTTTCAATAAATTTTTGACAACTGAGGTTTTCGCCCATTTTAAGGGGGTGCTAGTGAGAATAATGGTTTTAGGGGGTGTTGGGTGAGATTTGGTATATTTTAGGGGGTAGTATATGGAATTATCCCTTTACTTTACTAGTTTGTATATTTTTATGAGGTTGGCGGCCCAATTTTGGGCCGAAATTCAGCCCAAGAGACCCGGTCCAATTCAGTCCGGGTCCAAAAATAAAACTGACCAACCAAATTAATCTAAGCGATCGGGTAAATCAAGCCGTCAAAATTGACTGGTTTCGGTAACGGTTTATAAAGTGTCACCCGACTAGTACTGATCCAGGTCGGTTATGCAGGGTCATTTCGGTAACTGATCTATAAACACCCCAAAATGTGTATTAATAAGTTCAGATAACTAATTATTTGAAAAAGTATACTGCCCTACAACATGGGGAGAGATTAATATACATCGTGTGTGGAGGTGGAGTAAACAAGTTCACTTGGATCACTTACCATCTTTTAAAATTGGTGTTTTTTTGCCACTTTGAGTATGAGAACTCGCTATGTTAATTTGACGGGGATGATATTTTGGGAATTAGTCATATATTAATTAAAAATTAATCAGTCACATTGGAGACTTTTATAATACTGTGTTATAAGTAATTGACCATCACATTTTTAATTCTTAAGAAAATTTTGATGCACCATATCTAAATTTAATGACAGCATTAACATAAAAAATTCTCTTTGATTTGTGTATGGCTGACAATCAGCTACCAAAAAAGTGCCATAAGGATATGAGAAGCAATGAAAAATTCAATTTCAAAGTAGCACTAATATTTCTCAAGAAAACATGGGCAGAAAGTGTTAAAAATACCCATCAAATTAAGAGTAAACTATGTTTGGAAATGATCTGGTGTCAAACACAAGCAACCAAGTTGCCCCCCAAAAACACTTCCTGCTCCACAAAATTGTCTGAAGCAGAACAGAACCTATATATGCAGACAATGTCAGAAATTGTCTGCTACAAAAGACATGTCAAAGGATTCAAGAGGCTTAGAGTTTTAGGTGGTGATGTTAATGATTAGTTGGGGGCATGTAGACCAAATTGACACATGTTTGCAATAAAGTCAATAGAAGGTTCACTTTGATCCCATAATGTTTTGTTTCAGGTGCTTGTTATGATACCATTACTGGGTTTTGTTCTTTTGCTGTTGTTTCTGCAGCAAGAAAAAAGAAATGGGTATTTGAACAAAAGGAAGAAATTGCAGAAGCATGAGAATAGCATCAAGAACTAACTACATCAATTGCTCTTCCAATCTTACATGCCAAAAAAGAGAGAACAAAATGAAGGTGTAGTTTCTACAGGTGAAGAGAAGTATCCACATCAGAGACCTCAAGTTTCCTTGTTGAGGAAGGCGTTTTCGGGGGCTCGAAGCCCTGAGAGTCAAGTCTGAGGGAGAGTGAGTGATCTTGGAGAATTGGTCTTGAAGTGATGAAGCCAGTGTCAAGTTGGATCGACAACATGGGAGGGGCAACCTGCGGGGGATCCGAAAAGAGATTGAGAAGCTCCCTCTCCTCCCTCCTCTCCCTCACCCTCTCTAGCTTCCTGAACCTTTCCTGCAGGAGAGCTATGGAGGAGCTAACAATGGTGGGATTGTCACTTTGCCTTCCCATGGCTCCTCTTGGCTTTTAGCTTTAGAGGATCTTGAAGGGGTGGGAGTGAATAAATAGGGGAATGGAGGTGCTGATGATCATGCCATCATAATCTTGATCGATTAGTAGCGAGGATCGGCTGCGGTGGAGGAAGGTCCAAGGAGAAGAGCTCAAAGGGCTAATTCTAGGCAAGGTTGAGTTGGTGGAATTGTGGGCAAAGGGACTTTTGAGGGGGAGGAAAATGGTGGCAAGGCAAGGCCAAATTCATGTGGAGATAGCATTTGGAAGCTTGTTTTCAACAGAATATGTGATGAAGTCATGTGGCTCTCTCCTTGTCCTCTCCACCAATGTTTGGTTGTTACAACCAAATAGAGAACTTCTCTCTTACTGCATCATACAAACACATGTGATTTCACTTCTCATGCCTTATATTAACCTACTTAGGTTTGTCTGGTTGGTCAAGATGAGTTATGTTTTTATTGAGAAAATCAGAGTTCAAATCTTGATATGTGTCCTAGAAATGTTCATTTTAATACCAACAATTAACTGAATAAAACTAAACTCAACTCAGTATTGTATAAAAGTTCAAATGTTTTTGTATTTCATAATCTTTAATTCAAGCCAACAATTGATCCCGAACAAAAAACTATATCAAAGTAAATAAATTGCACAATTAGTATGTTAAAAAAGTTCAAATGGCTAATTGAGCCTATAAGTCGAGCCCAAAATGAAGGTCAGTCACATTACGATTTGGCCTGATACTAATTGAAGAACCATGCAATATTATATCGGTTATAACCGACTCAAATTCCTCTATCGGACTTGTTTAGTTCGACCTGATTCTTACCCAAACAATTCAGATAAGTAAACCATGATCACCCCTACCCTACCTACTTGGAAGCACACTAACACCTCTTTTCTGGTTTTTTTTGCAATTCTTTTTTGGTTCTTTGTTAGCCAAAGATGGATGAAAGTGGCATGGCCACATGAGGGACCCAAGACAGAGAACAAAACATGAATTATTACAAAAAAGAATAATATAAATCACATCTGGTGTTTGCACCTTAATCAAGGAATCCAAAGTCATTGATTATATATTTCTATCACTTTTGTCACTTGTGTTTGGCTTTACCAAGCCGAACAACTCTCTAAGAGTGATGCAACAAAACGATATGAGAGATTATCCAATGCCAACTCTCTGCCACAACAACATTGTTCTCTTTCATATGATTCACTGTAATATACAACCAAACATGTATTTATTTCACCAGGTTAGAAACTTAAAAGAGTAATTAATAAATTTGTGGGAGAGCAGCAAAAAAATATTCAGACTGTGTCCAAAATAATCTAATAATTCATTTAATCAATATATTTCTTCAAGCTCTCAAAAGACATTTTCATATTAACATAACAGTATGACCCTTGTAAAGGCAACAATATAATAATTCAAGCTAACCTAAAACTCTCTTTCCCTACACATTTGTATATCTTCATCTAGCAGTAGCACTGTCTCGATCAAAACTATGACTTCCATTTCTCATCTGAAATGTTAGGGGTACCCTTTTAGCATATATTGGAAGTGAAATCATTTTAAGTTCATAGCCACTGTGCCAAACAACTCAAAACGTGCTTAACTGTATAGAACAATGATTAAAAGAATGATCCGCATACCATTTATTGGACAAGTATATATTGGAAATGAAAGAAATTGTGAATAGTTCTTCATAAGCTTCTGAATTTTTTGGGATGTGCAAAACCTTTATCATCGCGCTGTATTAAGAAGCAAACAACAGAGTTAGGTTGGAAAAACAACATGAGGGAGAGATGTAAGTAAAACTAAATAAATATGCTTAAATTACCTTGAGATATAAGGTGAAACGGGTTCCCTTCGGTATTAGCTTCTCTGTATCCGTCTCCTCGCAAATGGTATAGGAGCAAGCATTGTCCTCTCCTTCCCATACATATTGTTTATGAACATAGTTTTTTATCTCTTGTGTTCAGGCCATACCCGATCAGCTACAAGGAAAGCTGAATAGAAACCCAAGCCAAATTGACCAATTAAATTGCTGTCTCCACCAGCATCCTTGCTATCCGAGAAACAATGAGATTCGTAAGTACACAAATCCTATAGTGCCTGGAGAAATTTTGCAGTTTCAATTTGTGCAATAATTCATAGGCAGTCAACAACTAGGTCTTGTTGGGCCATACCAATGCCTGAGTCACTGCATAGAAAATAAGTGTTTCTATACAAAAGAAAGATTAGAAACTGAAATTGTAGAACACTTACATGTGTTTCTTACATACATGCGTGATTGTAGTGATCTCATAATCTTAATCAGCTAGGATACAGATATCAAGATCAGCTGCTTCCTTCATAAGCTCAGATTCCATAACACTCAGAGACCTCAACTTGTCCAAGGTATCGCTTGCATTGCTGTAAGCAAATTTTAGTAACCAATTCAGATCAAGAAGAAATGGCACTGTTCCAAGAGAAACAAGCTTTTAAAATACACTACAAGTTCAACATTTTGTTCACGTAAAGATCCATATATATCCTAATAACAGCTATTTTTGGCAACATACAAGGACAATTCATTGCCAGCAAACAAAAATGTGAACAAAATGTTGTGAAATGGCAATGTTTAGATTCCATGACATGAAGAAGCTTTAAACGTTTAAATTTCATGACAAGCTTCTAAAATACACTAAAAGTTCAACATTTTGGTCATGTAACGAACCATATCATCCCAATAGCAGCTATTTTTAGCAACATACAAGGACAGTTCAATGTCAGAAAACAAAAAGGTTGTGAAATGGCAACGTTTAGATTCCATGACATGAAGAAGCTTTAACCGTTTAAATTCCACGACAAGTTAATATATGTTTATCAGATGTTTTATGGCATATTTATGCCTAGGAGAAGCATTCTTCCTCCCACTATTTCATAATGCTAGAGACTCCAGTCAAATTAACCGGCAAAAAATGAACTCAGAAGTAATTTCATCGATATTCAGACTGTGTCAAGAATCATCTAATTCAATCAAGCCAAAGGATTTCTTCAAACTCTAAAGCATTTTCATATTATTAAACATTTAATAGCATCATAACGGTATAACACTTGCAGAGGCAAGCGGCAACAGTATAATCAAATCAAGCTAACCTAAGATTCTCTATCTCTTCACATTTATGTATCTACATCCAGCACCAGTATGATCAAAACTATGACTCACTCTCATCTGAAATGTTATTACCATAAGGTACCTTTCAGCAAGCATCCTAAGTTAATAGCCGATGTGCTAAATGACTCAAAATGTGCATAACCGGACAGGACGGTGATTAAAAGAATGATCTGCAACCATTTATAGGATAAAGGAGCCTCCAAAGGGTCACAACTTAAAAATTTACACCTTGGGTCAAAAAATCTGTTATCTCAGTCACCGCCGGAGCACTGATAGGTATGAAGGGGTTCTCAACTCAATGTTTATCCAGAATACCTCATGCTCGTTGGCATTTAGCAATATAAACTGTTTCTGCAGGCTTGCCAACTTCGGATAGTTCTTTGATCTAGTTAATACGTGTCTGATCATCAAAATGGCAACGTTTAGATTCCATGATGTGAAGAAGCTTCCCACGGAGATCTGTTGCCCCTTCTTTCAGTAAGCCATCATCCAGAACTGTCCAAACAATCTGATCACGATTCCATTCTTTCTCGAGAATGGTTTCAAAAAATGTTTGAGCTTCGTCCACACGTCCTGCCCCACCAAGAGCACAAATCAGTGCTTTATATACTGGTAACTGAGGTTCAAATCCTTTACTCTTCATCGAGTAAAATATTCTCAGGGCAGAATCCACTTCTAAATTCTTACAATGTGCTAGTAACATATAGCGATAAATCTTATCATCAGGACACAAGCCTTTCTCTATCATGCCCTCTATCAATTGATTTGCCTCAAAAGATCTGCCAGCTTTACACAATCCAGATATTATGGTAGCATATGTATCAACTGTTGGTTGGCATCCAATCTCTGACAGTTTTGCCAAGAGAATATGCACCATTTCGGTAGTGACACATCCTTCATTTGCCTCACAATTATACTCTGCCTCGTGCCATACCACAAGGTTCTTCGTGAGCACCTGCCCTTCCTTCTGCAATCCTTTCAGCAAGGTAAGGTAGGTCCGGTAGTTGGGTTGGCAGCCTGAATCAAACATTCGACGAACAAGCAAAAATGCATGGTTTAGCCGGTCAATACTAACAAAACCATCAATTAGTGTTGTGTACAATACATTATCAGGAGTCAATCCTTTCCTTTCCATTTCTTCAAGTAGCTTCTCTGCATCACCAGGCTTTCCTTCACGACATAACCCTGAAATGAGTGAACTATATGTGTACAAATTCGGCAAGCAGTTATTCACTCCCATTTCATGGAAAGTTTTAAATGCAAGGTTGGTCTCCCCATTCCTACAAAGCCCATCAATAAAAGTTGTGTAGGTAATGACAGATGGTATGAATCCTTGCTCTGTCATCTTGCTATAGAATTTATTAGCTTCAGAAAATCGATTATATCTGCATAAACCATGTATTATAGCATTGTAGGTTTGAACACTCGGGCTGCAGTCAGATTCCATCCTTGCAAGTAGCGACAATGCATCATCTATCTTTTCATTCTTACAAAAGCCATCAATCATAGCATTATAACAAAACTGATTGGGACTCAAACCCTGTCTCACCATTTCATCAAAAGTTCTAGAAGCCAAATCCAACTCCCTCATCTTGGAGCAACCAGAAATGAGTTGACTGTAAGTCCATTCGTCCGGCATACATTTTCTTGCTCTCATCAAATCTAATAATCTGAAAGCATTGTTCACATTCCCCCGTTTGAGATATTCTTTAATGAGTGTGTTATATGTTACCACAGTTGGAGAGGGACCAGCCTTCAACATTTTGCCGAAGAGAGACATTGCTTTCTCAACATCACCTATCGAAAAAAAAGCTTTCAGGATTACATTGAGCGTGTTACCGTTTTGTAAGTTACCATGCCCCTTCATCCAATAAAATATTTCCAGAGCAACGCTAGGCCTTCCCCATTCACACAATTCATTTATCACCGCATTGAATGTAACCGTGCTTGGCACCAAACCATTCTTCAACATTTTGTGGTACAGCCCAAACGCCATTTCAGGTTTCTGTGCTTTAGACAATCCACTGATCAATGCTGTATAAGTCTGAACACTGGGATAGCAACCCCTCTTCTTCATCCTGCAAAAAAGCTCAACTGCCTCATCCACACGTCCTACCTCACACAAGGAAACAATGGGGACGGTATAGGTATAAACCGTGGGTTTAATCCCTTTCACAATCATTTCTTGAAGCATGTTCAATGCGTCATCCACCTTCCCCGCATCACATAGAACATTCATGAGTAGTGAATACGTGACCGAATTCGGCCTGCAGCCCTCCTTCGCCATTGAATCAAAAACCCGGAATGCTTCCTTCACATTACAAGTTCTGTGATACCCAAGAATCAAAGACGTGTAGGTAAACACATCCGGGCGCATACCATGCTCGAAAATCTTGCTCACTAACACCTTAGCTTCCTCAACCTTTCCCTTATGACAATAAATATTAACCAAATTATTAAACGTCACCAAATCCGGCCTAATACCCCCAATAATCATCCTGTTGCACACATCTTGAGCAACCCCAAGCATTCCAAACTTGCCCAATTGAATCATAAGTGTATTGTAACTATACAAAGAAAATTCAAAACCTTTACCACAGAGATCATCAAAAAACGCCATTGCCCATCTCAACTCTTCCTCATTCCTACAAGCCTTGATCATCAGCATCCTGACATGATCCGAAGCAGGACCCAACAACCCATCTCGCACGAGCCTCTCCAGCATCACCACGAAGCTGCCCATATCGTGCCTGTGGAAGCGACCCGAATTGCCGGAGACCCAGAAAAAGAACCGCAGCGCCGTGTCCGTGCTCATGTGGGTTCGGAGAATCTGAGAGACGATGTGGGGCCGTAGCTGGGGCCTCAATAGCCGGAGCTCCGGGTCCTTCTCCCATCGGGGAGAGCTCAAAATGCAGCGGATTTTGGAGACCAGGTCTGTGGCGCCGCCGCGTGGCTGCGGCGGAGACGGGTTCTGCGCGGCGGAGGAGAGGAATCGGAGAGGGAGCGATGGCGAGAGGAGCGATTTGAGGGAAAGGGTCGAAGGGTTTTTGAAGGGTTTTAGCATTTCAGGGGATTTTGGGAGGGTTGAGAAGTGACCCAAGTGGGTTGTGCTTTGTGGGTTTTGGAGATATGGGTAATGAGGAGCGTTGGTTTGGTTGGGGAAGAAGGAAGTGAGTCGACTCGGGCGATTCAGAGAACGTGGTGATTGGGCAAGAGAATTGAGAAAGAGAGGTTCGCTCAATAGCAGAAGCCAAAGGTTCAAACTTTAACGTTTAGGGTTATTTGGTATGCGTGTTGTGCACCCTCAGATCAATAGTTCATAACACCAGGGCTGAAACAATGATAATAATTTATTAAGAAAAAAAGCTTATTATTTGAATTAGTTCTAAATTATAATTTAAATATGAATTGTAAATTAATAATTTATGCAAGGGTTAATCTCACATAGCTACAGCTAGTTTGACACGGATATCACATAACTACAACTAACTTATTTTGTCACCGTAATTCTCACTTAACTACAAACCGTTAAGTTTTCAGTTAATTTTTCGTGTAAAATGACCAAACTACCCCTAAATATCATTTAAATTTTCAAAGACATATCATTGACCCTCTCTCTCCTCTCCTTCTCTTTGTTGTGCTGATTTCCAGCGAGCTTCTTGTTGGGCGACGCCTAGATCGTCTCTGGCGCCGGCTTGAAGCTCACGCGCCGCTCCGCCTCCAGCTCCGTCCTCCTCCTCCGCGCCAAGCCACTGCGGTTTCCAGTTGGCTCCAAAACACGTCGTTCTCGACTGAGTTCTCCTTCTCCATCTCTCCCAGCGACCGCGACGGAGACGGTCTCGCCCTCTTCTTCGTCCCCGAGGGCTTCGAGTCTACTCTCCCGAGAAAATCAGTTTCTCAGGGTCGAATTTGACACCTCCATGGACCGGGACGTCGGCGATCTTGACGCGAACCACGTCGGTGTCGATCTGTGCAGCCTCGCCTCCGACCAGGTCGGCATCATCTCGTCCCTCGATCTCAAGCTCAACAGCGGCGAGAAGCTGAAGTCATGGGTCGATTACGACGCGAGATCGAAGAAATTGTAGGTCAGGTTGGGGAGATTTGGGGAAATCAAGCCGCGTGCTCCGATCCTAACCTGCCCGGTCGATTTCTCGAAGATATGGAGGCACGAGAGGCGTGTTTGTGGGCTTGAGCGCCTCCAATGGCGGTTGGGAGCAGACCAGCACGCTTCACTCGTGGCGGTTCAAGTGGAGGGAGGTGCATTCCCTTGTGGTGGACCCTCGCCGAGGGTCGCTGACCTTGTACCCGTTGACGATCTGGGCGTCGCCCAACAGGAGGCTCGCCGGAAATCAGTACAACAGAGAGAGGGAGAGGAGAGAGGGCCAATGGCATGTCTTTGAAAATTTAAATGATATTTAGGGGTAGTTTGGTCACTTTACACGAAAAATTAACTGAAAACTTAACATTTTGTAGTTGAGTGAGAGTTACCAAAGTCAGGGCACCTCACAGGTGAAAAAATAAATTAGCTGTAGTTATGTGATATTCGTGTCAAACTAGCTGTAGCTAGGTAATATTATCCCTTTATACAATGATGACGTAGGGTATTCAAACCTGGTTAACTAGAATTGGTAGTTTAAATCAAAAACCAAAGTAATAGAGTTTGTGTATTAGAATCCGAAACCAAAATCTGTCCGGTAATGATAGAAGATCGGGCTATCGGTTGACCAATTTTTATTTATCGTCTTTCAGTTTAACCAGAACCGGTTCTAACTTAGGGATCTCTCCATCTTTGCAAAACCCTAGTTTTCTCGCCGAGTCATGCTTCGTCGCCGCCTATACCTTCCTCTTTTGCTCCGCTCATAGCCACTGCCTCTTTATTGAACTTTCTTCTTGGCTCCGCTCGGAGCCGCCTCTCTACTTCCGTTTTCACTTCATCAGAAGGAAAAAAAAAGAGATTTGATCTGAGTGAGGGGGAGGGGGTAGGACAACGAAGGAGAGACAAGAGAGATGATGGGTAAGAGAAAAATGAGTGAGAGAGAGAGAGAGAAGAGTTTGGTAAGGTATGAGAGTAGGATCTGAGAGTGTACAAATCACACATGTTCTCACAAATCGAAACCAAAATTGAACTTAATCTCATCAGTTCCAGTCGGTTTTTCAGTTACCGATAATTTTAAATTCTTCTACGATAATGCATAAGTAAGATGTCAATTATGTTTTCACCTACTACTTAAGCCCCTAAAACCTACATTGATCTTTAAAGTGATTAGTTAAAACTGAGGGAAAATGTCAATTTACAACATTTAACTATAATTAATTTCCACTTTACTTATTTAAGTATTTTTCCTTTTCTTATTACAACTTTTTTTTTCAATTAGTGCTATTAAATCCTACTATTGAAATCATATGAAATAACAGTTATATTTTTTAATTTTCATTAAATTCATACATTCATGTTATTGTGACAATTGTGTTGTCTCTAATGATGCACACGATACTCTTTCTAATTGTTGTTAGTTTGTTTTTAGTTGTCAAGGTATATCATTCAAGACAACCTAATTGACCCAATACCATAAATTTATATGTTTAATTAAATTTTAGGAGGATAATTATCATTTCTATGATTTAATGACACTAACATAAATTAGATTTTGAATCATACAATTTCAACTTTGTATAATTTGAATAATTTCAAACTTAATAATATTTTCTTAAAATAATTTCACACATCAAAATTCAATAATCAATCGATTTATTAAATATTAAAAATGACAATATAACCATAATTTTACATTTCAAATTAGGGCACAGTTTTAGAACCGACCAAACTGTCCAAAAACTAAACATGATCGAAATAGTTATTGATGAGTAGGGGTGTAATCGATTATCAAGCCGAATCGAGACTCAATTTGGGAGGGCTCGACTTGTGAAAAAGTGCTTAACTCGACCTCGGTTCGGGCTCGAATGAGCTTATACAACTAAACTTGACCTTGGTTCGAAAGAATATAGAGAAACTTGAGTTCAACTCCGCTCGAGCTCGATTCGCTTAATTTTCAATACAAATACTCATTGAAAATTAAAACTAATATTAAATAAATATGATTAATAACTAAACGATCAAGCCCGAGATCGGCTCGATTTGCCTCTAATTTTATTTAAAATATTATTAAAAAGTAAGTAACATATTAATTAAATATTAAACGAGTCAAATCGAGAGCTTATTAAACATTGAAAAGTCATACTCGAGCTCGGTTCGTTCATCAAACGAGCCCAGGTTTGAGCTCAAATTCATCTAATTCGATTAAAACAAGCTAAACCAAATGTTTAACGAATGGATATTGATCGGGTCGAGGTTATGTTATTAAACGGTGTTAGTGAGTAGTGAGTAGTGAGAGAGTATCAGGTTCGGAGTGTCTGAACTTGCTACAACCGAAGTGCTGTCTCACTCCACTCGAACGGTTCAGAGATCGAACCCAAATGTTGCAATTCGCGCCTTCTCTCTCCTTCAGACCTTATCAGTATCTTCAACCCCCTCTTCACCGGACCTGCAAAACCCTACCAGAACCCAATAAGCTCCATGCCTTGTCCCTCCAAACCTCAACTCGAAACGACCCTTCACTCCCTTCTCGCACTCTGGTTTCCTGGAACATCGCCATCAATCGCCATGTCCAGAATCAGTGTCCTGACGAAGCAATTGCGCTCTTCTGTGACTCCCTCGGTAAGTTTCTCCCCAATAGCTTTACTTTCTCTTATGTTATCAAGGCCTGTGCTCGGTCGGAGGCGAGAGAGGAAGGGAGGCAGATTCACGGGCTGGTTCTGAAATCTGGGTTTGGTCTCCATAACATTGTGCAGAACAGTTTGGTGAGCATGTACTCCAGGTTTGGCCAGATTGGTACTGGGAAGGAGGTGTTTGATAGGATGGAGGATAAGGATTTGGTTTCTTGGAACAGTTTGATTGGTGGGTATGTGAGGTGTGGTGAAATGGAAGCTGCACTCAAGCTGTTCGACGAAATGCCCCAAAGGGATTGCTTTTCTTGGACTGTTCTGGTACATGGGTTTTCTGAGTGTGGGAAGGTTGAGGCTGCTAGAGAGATATTTGATAAGATGCCGGATAGAAATTTGGTTTCGTGGAATGCTATGATTGATGGGTATATGAAATCGGGGGACTGTGAGTCGGCTGGTCGGTTGTTTGATCAGATGACGGTGAAAGATGTGATTACTTGGACCTCGATGATTAAAGGGTATGAGTCGAATGGGAAGCCTGTGGAGGCTCTAGAGCTGTTCAAGAGGATGCTGAATGACAATGTTACTCCTGATCATGCAACCTTTATTTGCGCTCTTTCTGCAGTTTCAGAATTAGCTCTTCTTGGTTTGGGAAGTTTGATGCATTCTTACATAACCAAAATGGGCATCAGGTTAGCTGGCTTCCTTGGTACAACGTTGATTGATATGTATACCAAGTGTGGGAGCATCGAGAGTGCTCTGAAAGTTTTCCGAGCAATACCCAAGAAGCAGTTAGGGCATTGGACTGCTATAATTTTTGGCTTAGGAATGCATGGTATGGGCGAATCTGCCGTTGAACTATTTACTGAGATGCGTGGAGTGGGAATGAAGCCTAACGATGTAACTTTTCTTGGTGTGCTGGATGCTTGTAGTCATGCAGGACTGGTTGAAGATGGTCGCCGGTATTTTAAAATGATGGTAAATGAATATGGAATTCAACCAATGATTGGACACTATGGTTGCTTGGTTGACATTTTATGCAGAGCTGGACATCTTGAAGAGGCAAAAAGTGTCATTGACAATATGCCAATGAAGCCAAGCATAGTTATTTGGATGAGCTTATTTAATGGTTCTAGGAGCCATGGATACAAAGATATTGGTGAATATGCAGCTAATAATTTGACTATAGATCCAGATACCCATTCATTTAATTTTATTCTCGCTAACATGTATGCTGCAACTGGCCAGTGGGACAAATTTTCAGAAGTACGAGATACAATGAAGAAGCAGCGAATCAGAGAGAATCCTGAATGTAGTTCAATAGAGCACAGAGGTGTGCTTCATGAGTTTGTTTCTGGTGATAATTCACATTCACAAACGTACAACATACAGTCTAAGTTAAGGGAGATGCATGAGAAACTGAAACTTGCTGGACACGTTCCTGACACATCCCAACTGTTGTCACATACCGAAGATGAGAAAGAGAAAGAAGCTGAACTGGAAAACCATAGCGAGAGGTTAGCCATTGCTTATGGCCTCATTAACATGGAACCTGGAACTCCTATTCGTGTCATGAAGACCCTTCGGATGTGTAATGATTGTCATTCTGCAACTAAACTCCTCTCTGATATCTATAATTGTGAGATTGTGGTCAGAGAAAATCGTCATTTCCATCATTTTAAAAATGGATCATGCTCTTGCAAGGATTTTTGGTGATTTACTGGCTTGTTGGCATACATTCTATATTATGTTGGTTTTCTCAAGCCCTGGAGCCTTGTTTTCGAAGCCTACAGGTCACGGGCAATATATGCACCCGAAATGCTAGCAAATTCATGGTAATTCATCAAGAGATTTTGGCTTGCTGTATGTGCCCAGGTAAATGCTTAGAATGCAGAGTAGATTAGACAATTAGGTTGATAGGTTTTTTTTTCTTGTTACATTTAGAAACTTTCATGTAGTTCATTACTGGTAATTCATTTATTTCACAATTTTCTATTTGCAGTTCACAACTCTCTTTGGTCACAGGATAAAATGCTATTTGTGAATATTGAGAACTTGTTCAGAACCTTTGTAGTTCATAGAATGGTTCCAGTTCCATTATTATTTATAGGGGAAAAGACTCTTAGCTTCATTTCCATTTAACTACACTCATTTACGTTTTGTCCTTCAAAACTACACTTGGCTATTTTTTTCTCAGTGTTAAAATGGTGAAGAAATGCATAATGTAAAGTGAAAAGCGTCCTTAGTCGAATCTGTAATCATCAAAGCATGCCCTCGGGTTTGGTATTGCTGGAGCTGCCATGGTGTTGCCGGAGCTAGGGTTCGGGGAAACATGGCTCGTTGGAAATGGCCGGAGAAGAGTAAGGCTGGTCTCTTTTCTCCACCCCGACTTGGGCGATTGCTACCATCAACACTTTCTTGGTGGTTATTGGGTTTCTGATTCAGTACTTATGGGAACTATTTGGAAAGGTTTGGTGATCTGGTCGACTTGGATTCCAAAATGTTCATAGATTGATGGTTTTAATTATAGCTTTGATTTTGTTTTGCATCTGTGGTTGGATAGGACAAGGAGGAAAGCTCTCATGGCTGCTCCGCTGAAGATCAAAGAAGGCGGGTAAATGGGAAATTTTGGTTTTGTGGTAGATGGGTGGGTAGTTTGACTTGTGCTTAGATATTGGTATTGTTGCTTAAACATTTTCCATTCACCATTTTTACACACAAATGCAGTTGTGAAGGACAAAATGTAAATGGGTGTCTGAAGTCAGGTGAAGCTATGTGGCTTTTCCCCTTTTCTTTATCTTGATGGAAAATAGTAGTAAAATGCAGCATATATATCCAGTTCAATTTGAGTTTTTAACACTTACAGAAATTTATTGATTCAAATTGTTAAGATTGCAGCACAAGATTGACAAGAAACTGAAGAGTTGATAGCATAACAGAGTTGGTGTCTTTGGCAAAATACAATAATAGATACAACATGAGCACACTTCTGCAGATCAGCTTACAGCCTGAGAACTGAAGATTCAGTCATCACTTTCCGGGGACAAAGTTAGTGGCGTATGCCCAAGCGTTGTTGGCTACCGGATCAGCAACATGGTCGTAAAGGTTCTCAATTGGCCCCTTTCCGGTAACAATAGCCTGGACGAAGAATCCAAACATGGAGGTCATTGCAAGCCTCCCGTTCTTGATCTCCTTCACCTTCAGCTCAGCGAACGCATCAGGGTCGTCAGCGAGACCGAGTGGGTCAAAGGCGCCGCCTGGGTAAAGTGGGTCAAGCCCTTCCCCGAGGGGCCCTCCTCCAACACGGTAGCCCTCGATGAATCCCATGAGCACGACCTGGCACGCCCAGATTGCAAGAATGCTCTGAGCGTGGACGAGGTTAGGGTTTCCTAGGTAGTCCAGGCCTCCCTCGGAGAAAATCTGAGCTCCGGCCTTGAACCAGACCGCCTCTCCGAATGTGACACCGTTCTTGGAGAGGAGTTCAGGGAAGACGCAGCCGAGTGCCCCAAGCATGGCCCACCTGCAGTGGATCACCTCGAGCTCGCGGTTCTTGGAGAAGGTCTCGGGGTCTGCTGATAGCCCGGCGGTGTCCCAGCCATAGTCACCCGGGAATTCGCCGGTCAGGTATGATGGAGTCTGCTCTGAGAATGGTCCCAAGTACTTGGGACGGTCAGGACCGTACCTGTTTCATCAGTTGTGAAGTCAATAACTCAGGTAACAACAGCTAAACACATTCTGTTTCACATAGTTCTTGAATTGAAGGAGCATGAACATATACTATGACATAGTTTTTCTCAAAAGGACTTGAACTGTCTGAATATAAATTGTTATCAACCTTGCATCATACATGTTAGAAGTAGCTATGCACAATGCTGTAAAAATCTGTAACTTATCCGATTACTCTTTTAGTCTGATTTATTTTTCGATTAATTTCCAATTATTCCCATAAAAGCTCTCTCTGACCAACCGACATCAACTAGTGTTTAACGATTTTTTACAACACTGGCTATGCGGTATCATATTCTTTAGGTTTAATTGCAAAAACTAACCGGGTTGGGACATGCCAAAAAAATCTATTAACTATTAGGACTTGCAAAAAATCTAATCTTAACCGTTAGTCTTTACAATCATCCTTAAACATAATATACTGACATTGCAGAAGTGAAATACTACATATCCAATATTTACATTCAGATGTTATTTTCTATTAACAATGACAGTAAATGTGAGAATTGTAATTATTGATCAGTTACCAGATGCTTTCAGGGGCACTCTTGACGGTGCGGCGCATGGTGTAGCGGCTGCCATTAACCTTAGTAACCCTGCGGGCGAATTCAGTGGACTGCCCGAGGGCAGCTCCGGCGAACGCTAGCTGCTGGGTTAATGCAGAAGCTGCCATTGATGACTCTCTCTGTGAGCTTGAGCTGAGATGTGTTTGTGATTTACAGAGAGGTTGATGAGAGGTTGTGAGGATGGAGAAGGGGCTTATAATGGATGCTGTGGATTAGGAAATCTCCACGTCAGCACATCCCCATTGGTCCACGTACTGGATGTGGATTTTCGGACAGTGGGTGGTCTTGTGCCATGTGGCAGTTTCAAATCTTGTTCTTGTGGTGGTGAAGTTGTCTCGCCACGTGTCGGTTTTGCGTGGCCACTTCGATCCTATTCCTAGCAAGAATACCAAAGAGCCAATGAAACTGAGCTGACGTGTAAAATATCATATTTTCCATGACATCCTTTGGAGGGTCTACTTCATTTTAAGATATTCTGGACATTTTATAGATGGTGATACAAAGACGAAGTTCTCAAGTTTTACATTTGTTCAATAAACTTTAAGCATGTAAATAACATTCTTTTGGCACAAACCCGGAAAAATAAGATGTCATTTCGGATGTAAATTTTGGTTAGTTCATTTCTCTCCTCTTCCTCAAATGGGTGTTCTCCTCCATATGGGAGCGCCAAGATATCTAAAATCATTAATTAAGAAGTGGCATAAGAGGAGGTGGAGCTCATGTTTTTGTATCAACCACATGCTCCTTTGTCAATACCATGTCGTGGTTGACTTTTTCCTCATCATCTCGAACTGGTTCCACCAATTGCTCATCTTCTTCCTACGGACGATCGCTTCTAGACTTGACATCTCTTGAGCCAATCTACTAAGTAACACTTCAATGGACTTATGCTTCTCATCATCTTTCTTGTTGGTGACTCTTGACCTCACATGAATGATGTAAGATCGTCTTCTAATTCTGACATCTTCTCTCGAGGAGAAGGATCTTGAAAATCGTTTGATCGTCTTTGTAACAATATTTTAACAAGAGATAACAATTGTAAAATATTACAGAAATTGCAAGAAGTTGGATTGCTTGCAGCTATGCAAACCAAACGATTGATAAAAAGGCAAGTTTGTACAAATAAAGTGGAACCAATAGAACAATACACAATATACGAGTGATGAAAATCTGAACAATACATAAAAGGGTAAATAAATGAGTCTGAAAACTCTACTCCGATGAGGATCGAGTTTGGACTAATTTTGTTTGGAAGGTTTCCTCCTCTTTCGAAGAGATTTGGATGCCATGACTGCACGTAGAGTTGGTCCCCAAGACCAAGAGTGCTCCATTTTGGGACAACAAGTAATATGAGTTTCAACCCATAATCTAACACCCATGATGTTGCTGCAACAAGGGAACAGATTGCCCATTGTTCCATGTTGAGCCTCGCACAACCGCATAAACTCCTGCCCAGTTCAACCACCACCACCTGTATAGAAACAGAACCAGCAAAAGCCAGCACAAGCCAGCGGCTGCGAAGCACAAGCATGAGCATTTCTTTCTTGATCATGTTCATGGCGTTGAGCTCGTTCAAGACCTGGCACAGGACAAAGCTGTTGAAGAGCATGGCCTGAACAACCTTGTCGTTCACAATATGGATCTTGGGGTAGACCTTGCACTGAAAGGTCAACAAGACACAAGCCTGGCACATGACTTGAACAACCACGTTTCGCCAGATATCTTTGGTTACAAGTAGCTCAGCTCTCTTGGCCGATCGGGTGTTTTCAGCTGGAAAGGGTGTTACCATCATTGCATCGCCTACAAGACACATAATCGAGTATGCCCATATCAATTGGAATGGCGTCAAAGAGGAATCTATGCAGAAAATGGTGGTGGCAAAAGTTATCATTAACCCAGACACACAGGTAGTGAGCTGAACCCGAGTGAACCTCTGAATGTTGCAGTAAACAGATTTGCCACACTCCAACATTTTTGGCACTGAAACAAGACCTCCCCCTTCACGGAATATGATAATATCGGAGCATTCTTTGGCCATTTCAGTGCTACATGTTATATCAACAATCCCCACATCAGCTTCTTTTAGAGCTGCACAATTGCCTGTTGTCGATCCCCCGAAGAACGCAACAATACACCCTTTCTTCTGCAGACACTGCACCACAGTAAGCTTATCCACACAGCGCATACTTCCCATTAATTTGATCTGATCAATCTTTTCAATCTTTGCATCATAACTAAGAGCCTGAAATTCCTTACCCCCGAGTGTTCTGCAAATTGAATCGGGACTAAAAAACCCAAGTCCATGAGCTATAGCTGTTGCAATGGAGACCTCATCTTCTGAAACCAATATGATTCTTGCTCCAACCTTTTCAAAACTTTTCACTGCTGATTTAGTCTCATGATACTCGAGACTTTCGCCTTCATGCTCCGTATTCATATCGCGCTTTGACTTAACCTGATTGAGCAGATCATCTGTTGGCCAAGCTGATTCTTCAGATCTTGACACACAATTTCCTTGGCACAGAGGTTTGACAACATGGTCAGCAGCAGAGCTTAAACCACTCTCTATATCCTGTTGACAAATCAACATGTTGCTACTCTCTATTTGCTTACAGATTAGGCCACCGGTTATGTCAATGCAGATGACTGAAGCTACACCCATGGTGCCAAGAGCATATAAGTCGTTAGTATCTACTTTTAGATCAGACCTAACCTTGTTGTTCCATCTAGAGAGGGAAATGGTGATCACAAGGGGAATTCCCTGTTGAAATCCTATCACAAAGGCCGCAAGCGAAACAGCCAAAACCCAGACTTTCCCTCCGGGATTCAACAGAATCATCTCAATCATCCGCATAATCCACGGAGCTGCAAGATGTGCCTTCAACTCCGGCCACACTGCATCATTATGGATGACGTGTTTGTGTTTCTTGGTGTTGGTGCAAAATAACCGAATCAGCAGCACAAGAGCAATTAGTATTGCAACCGTGGAGGCAAGATAATCTATGTATGAATTAGGCTTGTTGATTCTCGCAATCAGTAGAGTCTTCTTGTCCTCCGGTGACCACTGCACCTCATCTGATCCTTGCTCTTTGGTAGGTATTGGTGCATGCGTCACAAGCATCTGACCTTTTCCACCCTTCACAGTGGAACCAGAGAAGAGAAATGGGTTGCAATGACAATCAACTTTGGACTTCAATAATTCATCCAAAACCAAGTTTTTTTCACACAACAAGAGACCTTCAGCCGGAACTCTGTCCTCCTTCTCAAGGAGCACTAAGTCTCCTACAACAACACGAGAAATGGGAATACCAGTTTCCTGTCCATCTCGCAGCACTCGAACCACCTGTTTTCTCTGACTCCTCTCCAGCTTCTTGGCCTTCTTTCTGGCCTGCATGAAGTTGGCGACTGAAGGGGAATCCAAGAGCAAGAAGACAGCCACAAGAATGCCAGCTCCATCATGCCACCATTGGCCCTTGATTCCTTGCTCTTTGAGCTCCAAGCAAATGGACAATACAGCTGAGAACAAGAGGAGCAGATGGGGGAATTTACAAGCTTTCAACAAGAAGGGGAAATAGCTTTCTGGCCTGGCGGGATTAAACTCTTTCTGCGATATATCACAGCCATGGACTACACTCTGCAAGGTATCACGAACACCTTGAACCCCGCCAAAGTTAACACGCAGCATTGCCAGGTCTCTTTCTTTCACGACTTTGGCGAGTGAACTCCAAAATCTATCAGCTTCAGTTTGAGCCAGCGATTGCTGTGATGAATCGGCATCTTGACTATTGAAAGAACTCATACGGACTGTGGAGGATTCATTAACTGTGGCTTCAAGGATTTCACTAATTTCTGTTTGGGGAACAATGGACCCTGAATTGGAATTGAGCAGCGGCTGATCGTAATCTTCCTCTACTTTCTCCTCCACTTGGCAATCCGAGGAGGTGAACGGGCTAGACAGATGGGCATATGGAGAAGTCGTGGCTAATGGAACACCGACACCATTATCATTATCATCACCATGTTTTTTTTCACTTTTGAACGAATTCCTGGGGAAGCTGAAGCTGTGGACTCTAGAGAAGATAGCGCCCACTTTTGTTGGCTCGTGGATCTTTTGAGCTTCCAAATGGACAAGTAGGGAAGCTGAGGATGGCCCAAATAGCAGTGGTTGATCATCGCCTTCCTTTGCTTTCTTGCCGCCAAAGTGGACATCAATGACACGATCTGAGCTCGGATTCTCCAGTGAAGAATCATATGGTGGCGGAGGCGGTGACACTTCACGGCCAGAGTTTCTCTTGACCGCAGATAAAGTCCGACGTCAAAGCTGACGATAATCGACGACTGAGCGTTCAGCAAGCAACCCAGTATCAAGAACGCCGTCCTCTTTGCTGCAAACCATGGCAGCTGATAGAAGGAGAATGAGATTATGGAGGCGTTGGACCGCCGGTAAGTCAACTCAACTTCAAGGCAGTAGGAAAAGTAAACTGGCAGTTGGTTGCATTAACTGGCTGGAGCCTAGAGTGGTCCTTCTGAAAGAGAGATGGACTGCAAAGTTTTTGTCCTTGTTTTTTGCATGCAGTGAGACACTCATTCACATCCCTGCATTATTCATAGACGAAGTGATGCAGTGTGGTCGAAGAAGCCGGTATGCAGAATGTAGAACACTTGGAGTTATCGCAAAAGTGTCAGATTTCGACAAAGGACTAGTGTTTTCTGGGCGGAAATGGCATTCTGAGCAAAACTCATGGCTATGCCATGAAGTACGATGGATTTCGGCCATCCGAGGTCATCTTAGGGGTCAAAATCGCGTTTTATAAGTTTCGGGCAGTTTTTTATAATTTTTAATAATTGTTTCCTTTATTTTCTTTTTTTCCTTTCTAGCTTTTTTTCCTTTTTTTTCCTTTCTAGAGAATTAGGGTTTTCCTTTTTTCAATTTGTATGAATCATATGCATGTGAAAAAGTGAATTTCAGATGCAAACCACAGTTCTTCTAGGTTTAGAAACATTGAGAGAAAAATCGACTTCAGCTTCAATAACATCACTGCTTTTATTTTACTTCATGCTCATCAGAAAATTGTGCACGTTTCACACACAAAAAGGCACATAAACACGTAGACAGGAAACGTGAAAGCACAAGTGCAAAATACAGTTGTAATTATTAGCATCCCATGTCAAAAATATTTGGATATTATCACCGCTTAGTAAACATAACTATTGTTTTTTTTTCAACTGGGCCCAAAATCTTTAACACCTTAGCACAAGTGCAAAAGTAGGAACATGAATTATGTGCAATTGGGTCTCACAAACTATCCAAATTCCTCAGCCAACATCAATAAAGACATAGAAATGTTGTCCCTATTCTTTGCCTAAAATTATAATTTGAAGTACATCCATGTCACGACTTCATGAACCAATGACCAGATACATAGTTTACCTACATTCTCACAATAAGATAATGCATGACTATAACAAAGTTAAACAATGTTGGGGCTATTTGGCTTCACTTCACCTATTGTGAATTACACTTCTATGTTTAGCATTGCACAATTACATCGACTGAGTAGCTGACAGAAGCCAAAAGTTACTTTCATTTTGAACCCTAACTGTATATATAGCCATAGTATTTGAAACTATTTGCTCATCATAGATATCGAACACAAACAACCCATTCATGATACTGCACCATGAGAAGCAATGAAAAGAAAAGATGAATCATACGTACATACCCGCTCCAACTCCATCACCAGAACAATAAAACACACACACATCTGCAATAGCTTCATACTTGTCACATTGGAAGACAGTAATGATACATAACCATTATTGCTAGGCAACGAAAGTCTCTCTCTGTCCCAAAATGAACCTCCCATTTACCTTTTTAGGTTTTAGCAATGTTCTAAAACTCCAAAATTCACCCTGATTTCTCCCGAGTTTCAAAAGTTGCACTCGGTGGTTCAGTTTTACCCAGTTTTCATTGGGTCAACTCGGTCTAACCAGGTCAAAGTCGGTCAAATTTTATGTTTATTTTGTACATAAGTTGTTTGAAAGTTTCTTATTTTACTAAAGCATTGTTATTTTTGTCTTTCATGTGAATTATGTATATAATATCTATTTAGCACAAAACGAGTTCTGTCAATTTCTCCCCGAGTTCTCAGTACTCCTTACTTCTTGCACCGCCGAGTTCTCCCCAATCCCGTGTTTTAGAACCTTGCTATTTAGTAAGATTAGGGTTTAGCAAAGTTATGTCTTGATTTTCCGACGTCTCCTTAATTATATCCTACTACAGTGTGCTAACCCACCAAATGTGATATCTAACGAGAGTAACAAGTATTGAAGAATAGTCAAACCGACATGAATCAATCTCTCACTTGGCTTAAAGGGAAATAGGGGAAAATCAGATGCTTCTAGTTCTAGGGTAAACCGAGGAAGAATGTAAACAATCTTCTCCAAACAAGAGCACAATGCAATAAACTAACAAATTCTCTTGTTTCGAATTAATACATCAAATGCACCACCAAAATCTCCAATACCCATAAATTTTTTCCAAATTCTATACAGTTCAGTTGAAATCACCCAGAACGCAAATCACACAATCAACAACATTGCTACAATCCGTCAATTCAAATTTGAACATAGATAGGCATTACCTGACAAGTACGGAATCTGTACGGATAAGCGAGAGCGATTCATCGCCATGAAAAGATCTCCGGTTCTCGACGACGCGAGAACCAGCCGAGTTGTGCCCTAGACTGAGCTCCTTGCTGGAGCTCAATCTGAGTCTTTTAGTTGCTGGAAACAACATTTTTTCTTCTTCTTATGAACGTGAAGTCTCTGTTTGGAGGGAGAGAAAGTAAATTATTAAACTGCATTTTAAAGCTCATATAAGCTAAAAAATAATTTATAAAGCAATAATTAATTAACTCTACAATTATATCAAATTAAAAAAAAACTCTACAATTATATCTTATCCACGTCAGTTGGTGAACAATCACATTTGTATAAGATAAATTATTGA
Source organism: Geranium rotundifolium (assembly GCA_963920655.1). NCBI lineage: Eukaryota > Viridiplantae > Streptophyta > Magnoliopsida > Geraniales > Geraniaceae > Geranium > Geranium rotundifolium. The sequence goes on along the minus strand of OY987317.1, from coordinate 4,925,033 downwards.
TCATCTGTTATAATTCATCTCAGATTTTTTTTAATGTAATTTATCTCAGAAATTTCATTTAAGAAAATCATACATTTCATACAATGATTGTCTATTCTAAAACTTGCGCAGCTTACATAAAAGAAAGAAAATATTCTTATATTACAATTTTTTCTTAAAAATCAGAATTTTGGAAAGAAAAAAGAAAAAAGTTTTGATTTTCAATATAAAAGAATGTTTTTTTTAAAGTAAACCCAATTTTATTTAATTAATAGCAACTAACCCGACATCTAACCGGACATCTGAAGCTACATATGGTGGAACAGACTCCTCACCATAAACCCAGATACTGTTAGGTAAAGCATAGTTGGTCAATTCGTGAGCCAATTTATTATAAGAACGACTAACAAAAGATAACGAAAAATTTAGTCTGGGAATTAAGAGAAAGCGGCTACAGTCATAGATAAATCTCCCGAACATGTTTTTTGTTTGTTTCCTTTACCGAACAATTTATGCAACTTTGAAGTAAAATTAGGTATAAAGGAGTAAACTGCGACTACTTATTTGATATACATCTTCTTTTGATAATTATTGTATGAGATATATGTCATTATACTAATATTTTTTAGTCTTTTATTATGTTTGTCAATATTTTAATGATTTTTAATTTATATACAAATAAGATAAGTGATATGTTCCGTCCTAATCCAAATTGATATATATATATAGCCAAGCATAGACAAAACTGGTTTTTCTATTATGCACGCTCATTCGAGAACAATTATGTAACACATTTTGATTAAAAATCTCATCATTTGATTTGAAAAATATCATATCTAAAACAAATAAGAATAGGTAAACTAATAAAATTGTTTGATTCAAATAAATAATAGTGATACTTCGAAAATAAGTATTACGAGTATTTTCGTGATAGAGGAAATTTTGTGTGGATTCGGATTAGTGGTCTCTCGACCCTATGTTGGACTCTTAAGACCTTTTTCAATGTTACAGACACAATTGTCTCTCAAATAAAAATTTATCACATCTTCCAGAAAAGGGATAGACTCGAATCAGGCTTAATTTTAATCATGATTTCAATTCAACCAGGTTCAATCTTTTGTGATTCCTCCCAGCCATCTTCACCCTTTAATTTATCAACTCTCCCTCAATTCGATCACCCAACCTCTCTCTACAATAAGAAATAACGCATACAAACAAGAAAAACTTGGGAGTATTGCAAGTCTTTGAGTTTTAAAGCAAGTGGCACTAAGATCTTGCATGCATTGTAAAATTGGGTTATACATGTTGAGTCGGGCTACGCAACTAAAATGTCAATCTTGTTAGTTGGATTTGTTCATTCCCTTCGTACACACCTTTTTTTATTTCAAATTATTTTCCTGTGATTTAGATATATCATCCACTCTCCCTCACGTGTCATTTTACACGTGGGTCACAGTAGAACGTGTCTTATGCACGTGGGGCTTTCGACTTTCTCTAACATCACGTAAAATTGAGTCATGTATATCGGGACAGGCTTCGCAGCTAAAACATCAGCCTTATTAGTTAGGTTTGCTTCTTCCTTTTATATATACATTATTTTTGTTTCAAGTTATTTCCTCGTAGGTTTAGAGATTCTCAACATCCATTATTGAAAGCATAGACTCCCACCAAGAGATTGATCTACTCTACTTTGACCCTCTCATTGAAGGTTCTCTGTTGGAATGCTAGTGAGTCTCTTACTGTATTTGTATGAGAGCAACACAAAAGGGGGCAAGGAATCAGTGTTATTTCATGCCTTCCTTTACTAGTATTTGAAGTGAGCTTTTATAGACATTCATGAATGAGAGAGTGCAAGTTGATAACTCAGAACCTTAAATGGAGAGACTATGTATGAACATAAGTTGTAGTCATGTCCTAAATTTCAAAACATGAAAAAGAAAGGATTGAGTCTGTCAGACAACCTTGTGACCATCACAGCCAGGTGAGGCTGAGAACGATCATCTACTGCTGCGCTCATCCGAGGAAGAGGAAGCTGTTAATCACGCTCTGATCACAAGGTCATGGCTCATCCACCAGACTTAGGTTCATGTCTCCTTTGTGGTAAAGGATACAAAGGTACGAGCCTATAGAACAGATCCTGTTCAAGTAAGGTCGTGCTCTTAACGCTCACTGTCTATGCATATATACGGAACATTTCTTTAGTAAGTATCCGATGTGGGACTTATGTTGTGTATATGGATGCTATTGTGTGGTCCTTGCCTAGCATTTGATTAAATATTGCTAGTTTTGTCTGTTGCTCAATTGCTAATACCTGGCAGAATGGTCATTGAATGATAATAAATTACTTACTGTATTTGATCAATTGCTTGTTTTTTCATTATTGAAAAACTGGAAACTTGTACTTCCATTGTTGTTAAAAAAAACTGTAGGATATGGTTCTGTATTTTTGTTAATTTGTGCATTTTTACAGATTTTCATGGTTACTCTTGCAAATTTCATTAAGTTTGTCATAAACAATAGTGATGATATTGATATTTTCATGATGTCTGGATTTAAATGTGGCATCAGATGAACAGATAAATGGCCTTAAAGTCATGCTTGGCTAGCCTTTGCTGGGTTAATATGCTGTAAAATTCGAATCTGTTCTGGTTTTGAAAAATATAAATTATTTTTCTTTTACAAGGTTTAACATGTTATCTTTGAATTTTTTTACCATTTTATATAAATTTGAACCTAATTAGAGTTTCCAGTGAGGTGTATATATGTTCCTGTACTGAATTGCTTCACATTTCACCAACAATGACACAATTTTCCTTTACAGATTCGAGCAGAGCACACCAGTCAGATCAATATTGAGAATACAAAGTCTTTTTTTCTTTTACGAAAAGCTTGTACATGTAAGATGGTTCTCCGACAGATAACCAGATTTAACACGAAAGTCGAGTTGTTTGTTTCCTACCTCCTTTCTGTTCCTTACAGGTAAGAGAAAACTGAATTTACATATCCATAGACATAAGCAGAGATCTTTCGTCAAGGTTCTAGCTTCAGGGAAACAACTCTTGATTGTCTGTTGCGCTTTGCTGCTTTCACATACACAACCGACAAGCAAGGTGGAGCCCACCATGGCCGCCGAACCTTTTGCTCCCCCTTCAGGCATGCCACTGGAAAATACGCTCTGATGTCAGTCAATAGAAGTGAACGCTAATATATGACACCCTCACATAAAAAGTTTCGGGAAATAATATGGACCACATGTTGCTATGAATAAGTTCTTGACGTATAAATATCATTATAACATTAGACAGTTACATGTGCAGTGAGTACAGTGAACCTATTTGTGGAAACAAAACCAATTTCGAACTTTTTTGAGAAGATTCCGGTCAAGTGTACTTATTGGGTTGAATTTGGTTGTGAAGAAGCACGGTTAAGCATTGTACGTGAACAATGCACAAGCCTACCTCTTTACTTTGTTCCTTGTGCTGGACTCAAACTTGTGATCTCTAGATATAATATAAGAGACTCTGGGACCATGTTGAAGACCAGATAACTAAAAGCTTAAGATGATAGTTGACGGCTCTAATTCTCATTTTAACTTCAATATAAATCAGCATCACTGCACAACCAGCCAACCTTGGACATTTGACCTAGAGGAAGATTATATAGCAATTTCATGGCTAAAAGCCTAAAAAAAATTGGAGCCCGACAATATGACTTGACATCGTTGGGTATAGGATGCATGTGAGGTAAGGACACGTATTTGCCTATTCGGTGCTCATGTAACAATTAATGCATAACAACAATATTCATGTTGTCACATAGATAATATTGTATAAAACTCTCCCAACAAATACACGCCATTCTTCTAGAATTATTTCAGATTATTTGCATATGTGATCCCTATAGTTTGAGAAAGTCACCGTGTTAGCCCCCAAAGTGTTTACGTCACTTTAGTCCCTTAGTTTCAAAAGTGGGCCAAAAGAGTCCCTGTTGTTAGTAAACATTAGTCAAACCGTTAAATATGCCGACATAACAAACTGCAGACAAATCATTGAGTGACATGCGTCCTTCTGCAGTTACTTCTAGACAAGTTAAGAGTTTGGCCAACTATTAACTAGGAGAGGTGGACTATTTTGGCCCACTTTTGAAATTTTGGGACTAAACATAAAAACTTCAGGATTATAATGGTGACTTACACTTTAGACACCAAATTGGCTAATAGTCTTAAAATCTCTTGTTGAAAAACTTTCCTCAACCAAAAACTAGCATTTGCACAACACAAAACCAAAGGGACAATGTAGAAGGGAATAAAAGAGGAAGAAACATAGGACCTTTTATCCGCCTAAGTTCCTTGCACAGTGTGATGAAGTCTCCCCATTTCATGTGGCAGCGCCTTATAAACCGAAGAATCTGTTCAGTGGTGAACATGGACATGCCCTCTAAGTATTCTCCATTAACACCATTTTCTTTGAAAATCTGGCGGTAGCTACCCAGATTTATCTCTTCCAACCACAAACCAACGTCCTGACAAAACAAAAAGAAACATTCATGAGGTAAGGGAACTCCATATTCACATATCAAGATCAGCATTTCAGTAGCTACCACAGAGCATTCAAATCATAAATAAACAGCTTAGTGGACAACTAGTCAAAACTGAACTTACTATCAAGTATCGAGGAGACCAAAAATGATCATCCATACCACCAAAGAAACTATGATCAGTTCTAAAGTTTCAGCAGAACAACGAAATCAACTCAGTGCTGCTTTTGTGAATGAGCAGGTTCAAAGTACCCATCATTGCAAACAACTAATGTAAATGAAGTATCCATTTTCACAAGTCAAATAGTCAATTTCTCCAAATACTTCTAAACATCTTCTATGAATCACTGTTCCTTCCAATTAAAGATGACCCATATAAAAACTACACAATAATTTGAATTCCAACTGAACTCAAATAAAGCAAGAAAATATATAAGCACATATTTAATTTGAACCAGCAAAAACCTGGAAACTGAAGGGCAAATTCATCGTTATCAGATCTTAAAAATTACTAAAACTACATAATAAGCCAAAATAGAATTGAAGAAACAAACCCAATAAGATCCAAAATCAGAAGAGAACCCAAAATACCTCAAGAGTCCAGATGAAGAAATCAAGAGGCTCTGGCTGGTGTTCTTTGGTCATTGCCCTAATCAACAACCCAATTTCACCTGAACATCCAAAATCAAACGGCTAGCAACTCAATTTGAATCCAATTCTCGTTTCAAAACCAAACCCTCCTTTTCTCTGTCGGAGAAGACCAGACCCGTTTGGCTCCCGAGAAAAGTAAACAAGTAAACGCAGAGAAAGTGAAATCAAAATACCCAAATCACAAAAAAAAAGTGAACTTGGCAGAATAGCGAGACAGTGGGAGAGAGATCCCAAATTGCCAGTAATTTGCTGCTTTAATACTTTCTCGGGAACCAAACAAAGAGAGAGAAAGTGAAAATGAGCGAACTTACTGTGTGATTTATATTGCAGGAGATACTTTTTCTTTTTGCTACATTTGAGAAGGAAAATTCATCAGAGAAAGTGAAGCTCACAAATGAAACATAAAAACAGCAAAAATAATATTGGGGACAACCTTAGTCTATATCTTCGGGTTGATTTATAATGTCTTTAAATTTAGAAACTCTTTTTTGGTAAAATACAATTGATGCCTATTATGCCAAATTAGTTGACTAATCAATATACACTTAATTATAATCATCGCCAGCTTTATTGTTAAGAAATCTCTTAAATTAAATAGAGCAATCGCTCGAGATATCATGCATTATATCAGTTGGTATATCAAAACAAATTATAGGAATGGCGACGTGGTGGGTTTGGTCAAATCCGAACCCAATCCGCTCATTTTTTGTGAATACCTCCTATTTTAAATCTCGTTCAAAATGTTGATACCTGCCTCGCACAAAACCCGACAGTATGAAAATTCTTCAAAACTCAGAACTTGACGGTATGGTTTTCAAGCAACTTATTTATCAAACAACAAATTAAACAAATAAAAATAAAAATGTTAAACATATAAATTAATGGGTAGGGTAGGATTAGGTTTAGTTAGAACATATACTAATATTTTTTATAAAATAGAAAACTCTATCAGGTGTGGGTCGGTTAGGGAATAGGTCGTTCTGCACCCGCTCAAAAACCCGCACCCGAATTTTTTTGAGTTTTCTCATTTTGATCAGAGTGAATATATCGAATATCCATTAAGTTTGATTTTTTTTGTGATCACTGCCCAATCATCATATACATACAAATAAGAGTCTTGTACTGAGACCATGATCTACTTTTAATCACATAACACTTTTAACAAAATATCGCAATATCAAATATCTAATTAGAAGAGTAATTAAGGGAGAGAATTAGTTGGGTTGGGGATTTAGTTCAAATCATTAAACCCAACTTGGAGAGAGTGGGTAAGGGTTATGGGGACACATGTTCCCCAACCCGGGTTTGCGGGTTAGACCAACCAACCCGTATTGCTATTATGAGTTTTAGAAAAATTTAGAGGTTTGTGATCCAAAAAACTAAATAGAATTTGACAAATTAATAGTTTATTACTAGCCTTAAAATATATAATAAATATGACTGAATATACGGTATAATTTTAATTATATATTATAGGGGCACATTCGGCTACAAACGACTGTAGAACGTCTGAACGTCCAAACATTTAATAGTCGTTGGATCAGTGCGGATCTGGACGCGCGTTATCTCAGCGTGAGATACGTGGCAGCGAGGTTCTACATCGCACACTTAAGGGTTCTATGAGTCCTTCACGTTCTACATGGTTCTACAACACTGCACTACACGTTTTACAGTTCGAACGTTTGGACAACCAAATTTGGTTTGTAGCAGATTTTTCTCATTATTATATAATAAAGTTATGAAACATATGAACAATCAAATATCATATTTGTGTTTAATTTATAATTTTATAAAATAAATAGATTGCTCGTATATTTATATTCACTTTATTTATTTCTTATTTAACTCTATTGTATATTTTATGCACATTTATATTATTATTATTGTGGTCAAACTTGAATTTGAGATTATCAAAACCCCAACAGTATTATTAACAATTTTGATGTTTTGAAAAACACAGTTGTAGAAATACTCTGTAATAATAATTCTCCCGTCTCTTACGAGGGATTAAAAATAAAATCTTGCATGGGTGTCATTTCTCAATCTAAGTATTAGGGACAAGACTACTTAAGGTAATTGCATAAAGTTCACATGTATGTTCAAGAAATTTGATGATTCTTAGGTTACGGGTTAACTTTCTCTAACCCTCTAGCCAACCTAGAAACGTCTAGATTGAATTTTGTCGATCCATTACCACTCTGATTGTATTAGATTGAGTCTATTAATGAGCGTGTCGAGACTGGTTGACAAACATTTTTGCTCTCCCCTACTATGTATACTGTAGCATATGTACCATCATTTATACATTTTATAAATGTAAGTAAGTTTTGTGCATTAAAATGTCACCATATACAAATAACTCTTACCAATATAGCATATAACAAATTGATTTTTTTGGGTTAAGGGATGAGTCAAGATTGATTTGTAGATGAGTATAGATTCTTCCATGATATATAGACATGAAAGTACCTACAAAGTCATAGGTTGAAATTATGGAGCAACAAGGTCCCTCATGAACTGTACCCAGTCCCAATTCTTTGATTCAACAGGAAAAGAACCTTGAGTTGCAAAATTCATTGTAAAGCTATCAACTCACAGCTTGAATCCAAAACCCTTTAGGTGAGACTCACATATCACCTTTGCTAAAGGGTTTCAGATCCACAAAACACTTGGTCCTTCACTGTCTCATCACATCATTTCACAATTATACTGATTAAACAAGTCCTCTTCACTCTCACCCATTTTCAGATCATCACCAACACATTCCATACACATTATGTAACTACAAAACTGTTTCATCAGTGTTTGAACATCTTATTTGCCTTGAATAGAAGAAACAATCAACTAAGTCACTCGTCACTCGTCACACATAAATAGAACACGACCTGCTAGTCTGAAAAACATAATCCTTCAAGGATCGTTCTTTTATCTCACTAGCGATATTGAAACTGCATAACAACATCATCCAGGACCGACCCTTCTTGCGAGCTCTCTCCTAGCAAGGTACTATTTTCTCGTTTTGGGTTGGGTAGCTCGTCTTCTGAAGATACTCAGTTCTTCCAGTTATGTCTGCATCGCCAAGAGGCTATGCAGAGACTTGGATGACGATCAATGGAGCAAATGCCGAAAAAGTTCTTCTACCAAGATAAAAAAAATCATCAGAAGCCAGTGCTGGAAGAAGGACCAGCAGCACCTGCAGATCCATTACTGGTTTTGCTAATAACTCCTTTCCCAAAGTATTCAGCAATAACTGAAAATCCATCTTTTGAACTCTTTACTTGCTGGAAGAAGAGATCCTGGTCTCTGGAATTTAGCTCCAAGTTTCTCTTCATTTCCAGAACAGTTCTGTACTCAGGAGCACACTCGGGGCATTCTTTCTCATTATCACCAAGACAGCGCTGGTGAAACGAGTGCATGCACATGAAGTGTACAGCAGGTAGGTCGAGTGTGAAAGTGCATGCAGTGCACTTGCTAAGCTGAAAGATTCTGGCATTAGTTCGAAGATCCTGAATTTCTTTCCTCATTGCCAATGAGTCTTCCTGCACAATTCAAGAGGTTGCTGATAAGATGTTTTCTCATTAAGTAAGCACTTAACAGATGATTAAATAGTTCTAGTTTCTGCATAATGAGTTATCATACATCGTTTCATCATAAAGTTAAGTTGTAGCCTTACACCCCCACACACCGGTACAGATAGAGAACACGAACAAATTCTCTGCATGATTATTCAAAATTCACAAGGTGTATTATACATTTTTATGGTTGTATCCAGAAGACCGCAATCCTTGTAACAGGCCATAATTTGTTCTTTTTTATTCAGTGGCTCCGGTTTCCCCTGACAATACAAAGGGTCTTTGTTTATATTCAATAATGGTAAAACATTATATATTCACCAATCCTGATAATCCTTTCCATTTGAGCCACTTCAACTTACCGAAAAATGTAATTGCTAGGACTATTTGTTGCAGTCTAACTTATTTGATTCAACGCATACCCTCTGCAAGGAACTCTACAAACTATGACCCGACATAACTCAATGCATGACAATTATTTAAGCCGCAAGCACATGTCTCCTGACATGATACCGTATCCCAGTGAGATACTTTGAATTAGTTATATCCTCTTTCAAGGAGCTGGGAACAATGATATTATAGGTAGTTTTCAAAAATACACACTAACCTGATACTTGTCAATAGCTCGCCGGTCGTCTTCAATCAACTTTGATTCTTGTTCAAGCTTTCGAGCAATATAGTCCTTGATGACAGACAGTGTGAGACAGGGATTCCTGGACAGAGTTTGAAGAACAATAATAGGAGGCAAGATGTCATCTCTTTCAATATAAGCTAACACTTCCTTCACCTCTTTGGAGCAATCTTCTCCAATTTCTCCGAAATACTTTAGCAGATCTGCCCAAAGAGTTGGATCCCCTCCCTTACCAGAATCCCCTAGCCTTTTGCAGCATGCAATCAGTCCTTCATGGTCATGGACTTGCATGTAGCAAGCAATCACCTCTTTGTAGAGTTTCATCTTTTCATATAGATACAGAAGCCCTTCTTTAAAAGCATTCATTTCACAGAGAATTAAAATAAGATCAACGTCATAAAGTGGGTGTTCCTGGTCTGAGGGCCATCCACTCTTAAGCAAGAGAAGACCCTTCTCCCGTCTTTCCGCACGATCTGTTTCCTCAGGTAAATCTTTGTACTTACCATTTACTTTCCCGTTGGATTCTGCTCTTGACATTATAGCCGCTCCTGATTTGGTTCTAAGATTAAGATCTACACCATCATTAGCTAGTGACATAGATGGAAAGTTCAAGTCATTAGACAGGTACAACTCTAAGAGTGTGTTGTGAATTTCAACTTGAGCAGGTGAGTCGTTGACCTTGTTGGTATACTTCTCAAGAAAATCCATAAGAGACTGAGGATGATGAATGAAAATATTGAGAAAATCAACAGGAGACGGCAACATAGACAAGTATGCACCGCTAGATCGTCCCTTCTTGGTTACTTCTCTGTCCTCAGTGCAAAGCTTCATGAGAATCTCAATTGTTTCTGCAGGCTTGTGTTCAACGAGAATCTTGCCATACTCTTTCACTGTCATCCCAGCTTGGCTTGGTTCAAGGCTTGAAATATACTGCAAAGCTTCATCATATCTATCTAGGTCTTCAACCAAGATCTTCAAGTACAATTCATGCTTCCCTGCTTTTTTAGCGACATACATTGCGTGCTCATGGTAGTTAGCAGCACGGCATACCCTTATTGCAGTCTCCACATCAAATTTATGTTCCCCAGCACCGTCCTCGCTTTTGATGAATACATTTAGCTTATCGACATCTTTCAATTTGGTATAGCAGTTTAATAGAAGAGTGGTATGATCTTTAGAAGCAAGACCTTTCTCATGCAAATTTTCCAGGTAATTTGTGAGGTTGTAGATTCTTTGTGCATCTAGAAACTTCTGTATAACATACGAAGGTTCCAAGTGACCAATGGTGTGGATGTACTGGGCCATAGCCTCATCATAGTCTTGTTTGCCATACAAGTGATCCCCATACTTCCTTAACACTTCCGCGGTGGCAGCAGCATCAGCTTGTTGACTCTGAACAAGATTAATAGCTACAGTGTAAAGGTTCTTCTTGAAAAGCATATCTAATTTACTCTCCATATCCTTCTCCCCAATGCATAGAGCTGACTTGTCAGACATGATAAGTATTATATTACCCCACTCACAAAGCATCTGAGAAATTTCTTTAACCACCAGGCTGTGAGCTATTAAACGATTTTTTAGGTCGTAAATGTTGAAAGTGTTCTTTCCATTTCTCTGATCTGCAATAACACATAAAAGGTACCCACGAAACCACCCCAGAAATTTCTTTTCCCCTTCAAAGGCCCAACAAGGACCACGTCCATCAACCTCATAGAAATATACAGCCTCAGGTCTGCCAATTATTAATTCCTGATTATGTGACAATACAATAACCGTTAGCCTGCATATTTCATGAATAGGGTAAATCAATACAAAACAGAGAGAGAGCTAAAACTCCATACCGAGCGATCACTCATCGTAACATTATTGACATTACATCCAATATGATCCAGAGTTTGCCCTCTAGGTGGCTGATTTTGTAAGCTGAACAAGCTTACTGAAGTTGGAGTAACAGCAAATAGTAGAAGGGCTTGACCATCCAATCTGAAACCTAGACCTGTTATGGAAGAGTTGCCTTTTTCAGATTGATTATCCACCTGAAGCTTGAAACGTGTTATACGCTCACGTGCAATGTCTCCTTTGATGCAGTAGATACAGCCATTGTCTAAGCCAATTGCTATAAGTAATATCGGAGGTGCTTCCTCGAGGACAATAAATGATGTAATCTGGCAGCACATAATGGTTTAAAAAATCCTTAAGGTAAATGGAATACCCAAGTCAGCAAATATAATTTAAGTAAAAAAATTTTGTGAGAAAGAAAAGAACAATCAGATGGGGGTGCAATTCATATAAAGAAGTAACAAGAGTGCAACCTTTGCTTCTGGAAACTGATTGGTGAATATACGCAGTATACCAATACAATCGGGAGTTATGTTGCTTGAGCCCTCTGGCTGCATTTTATCGAGGTCATAAACCTTCAGGCACATAGCTGTTTGCTGTGGAGATAGTTGTTCGTCTTCACCAACAGTCACTAGAAAGTTACGTTGCTGATTCATCAAAAGAAATAAAAAAACCATAAATTTACAAGTAATATAGTTTTAAACTAAGAAAAATAGGAAGATTAAAAGTGTGCTTCACAATCAGGTGGTGATTGAATAGCAACATGACCTATACAATGTTTACATAAACTCAGTATAAGAAACTACAGAACCTAGTAGGTGGCCTCTCACCAAATATGTCATAAATACGCATTTCAATAATTTACAGTGGCTACAACATTCCTGTTCTAATTGTTTTTTTAACTATTGAATTGTTTTTCTTTGCTATATGTGAATTTTTTCCTTTACTTTATTATCTTGACACAGCCTAATTTTCTTTCAAAATTCAATTAATCCAAGGCCTGTATTCTAAATTTTAAATGATACCAAATATGTAAATAAAAAGGGATCTCTTATTAAAACATCAATTCTGCTTCAATCGGTCACTGGTTCTAATCCTCATACTTGAGCTTATTGCCAATTGCAGTTTATATCTTTTATCACCTCTCTTGTATCAGTACAAGTAATAGAAGCAAGAAGAATTAGATCCCAAAAAAAAACAAGTCTTGATGCAACCAACAAAGAACCTGCCAAATAGTGAATATTCTAAAACTCCAAATTTATTCTTTCCTTCCCCTACATTCGAACAAACCAAAGCTACCAAAACATTGCAAAAACGAGAAAAACAAAAGGTTACATGAATAGCCAATTATTAAGAATACTGAAATACAGAAGCTTAACTCAAAAATCACAATGCAAAAGGAAACTAGAAAATTTAAACCTGCAACGTAAGCTATCTATTCATAACAGAAAATACACATAAATTTACTTCATATTACATTGTTCAGGACTTCAGTTTTTGCAGCAACTGAGCTTCAAACCCAAAAATCAAAATTTTAATTCCATCATGTTATCTTATTCCATTACCAATCTCAACATTTCCTCAGAAAGGGCTACATTTTTAAAACCTGTATTTTTATCAAGACCTGTATTTTAAGTTTAAAATGATACTTAAATAAAGGGATCTATTATTAAAACATCAATTCCGCTTCAATCAGGTCACTGGTTCTAATCCTCATACTTGCGCTTATTGTCACTTGCAGTTTCATATCCTCTATCACTTTTTCCGTATCAGTACAAGTGAATAGTAATAGAAGTAAGGAGAATCGTATCAACAACAGAAAAGATGATTCACACAACAAAAGACAGGCCTTGATGAGTCCAACAGGAGCATACCAAATAGTGAATGTTCTAAAATTCCAATATTTTTTTCTTTTCCCTCCCCTACATTCGAACAAACCAAAACATTGCAAGAAAATGAGAAAAAAAAAGTCTACACAAACACCAGTTTTGTTTAACTCAAATCACAATGCAAGAGGAAGCTAAAAAATTGTAAACCAGCAACATAAGCTATCTATTCATAACAGAAAATATACATAAATTTACTTTATAGTACATTGTTCAGGACTTGAGTTTCTGCAGCTACTGAGCTTCAAACCCGAAATTAAACCTAAACAGCTAAACCCAAAAATCAAAATTTTAATTCCATCATGTGAACTCTTATTCCATTACCAATCTCAACATTTCCTCAGAAAGCAAGCAATCATGCAATTGTGACTTTATCTAAACAGAAAATGTAGAATCCACAGAGAGCATGGTTAAGACCTAGCAATAAAGAAAACATAAAATCCATCATATCCGAGCACATTTGCAGAAACCAAACAGAAAAAAACCACACAGCAGAATCGTGACGAACCTTGAGCTGCTGGAGGAAGAGGACAGTGGAGGAGTGGGCCTGGAAGCCATAGTTGAACTTGAGGCCGCGATCGAGGAGAGAGACGGTGCCGTCGTCGCACCCGACGACGACCTTGCCCCTCCCGCTCGAGCAGCACTCGATCTTTCCGGCGACCTCCTCCGGGATCGTGCACTTCCCGGCGTACTTCTCCTCGAAGAACTCGAATTTCCTCCACTGGTACATCCTGATCTCGAATCTGAGCCGAACCCAGATGGAGACGGATCGGAAAGTTTCTCTCTTTTAGCTTCGCTGGTATGGGATCGGAGGGTTTGGGATTGGGATTGAATCGGAGAGGAAATGAGAGAAGCTTCCTTCTGATTTTTCTCCGTTGTCGTCTCGTTAGCGTCAGTTTTCGGGTCTCTGGAACAAGCGAACCCAGTGAGCAAGGTGAGCCACACGACGCCGTTTCATTCCAAAAGCACAATATCCTAGCTTTGGGCTTTGGCCCATATCAAGAAATTCATTTAGGCCCATTTCTCAATTGTTTTAGCCTTTTTATGATTGATCTGGAAACTAATCAAAAAATAACAACTAACTGGTGATACTAATTTAAAAAATGCATGAAACTATGGTTAACAATGGTTGTGATAGAAAATCATCGTAATAAAAAAAATATTAATAAACACCATGATTAATCAATCATACACTTTATACACATGTGATATGCGTCGGGTAGGTAGTGACCCTCTGAACGCATACTAAATACATACGTCGGCTAAGAAGTTGTACACGGTCAATAGATTTTTCGTCAACAGTCGACGAGAATGTGATCCTGACGTATAATTGTATATATATGTCGGGCAGAAGGGGGTCTACATATCTATAATCAATGGTTAACACCACTTTCCATGTCGACAAAAAAAAACATATGTGTCATGTGCCTTAGTCAAGGTCTCGTCGATGGTCTACGATTTCAGTCATGTTGATGTATTGAACTTTATGCACCGGGGCTCTAATCACACCTGGCCGATGTGTTGAATTGTATATGTGGGCCACCAATCTACAACAGTTATGTTGTTGATCAGGCAAAATATTAGCCACCAACGATCAAATACTACCTAGTCGACACATACAGAAAATAATGTGTCGGCTAGAAGTGGACATAAAATCTATTAAAAGAGAGGTCTTGTATTAACATGTTCACGGGTGAAAGAAATGAGAGTGAGAGAGTGGTGATCGCTCATATAGTTCTAGCGTGGTAGAAGAACGTCTCACAATGAAGGCAATGCGCCAGGAGATGGAGGCAAAATAGAGAAAAAGGAGTAACATATACACTAAGAGCTTATGGACGAGATGACAAAGAAAATGTAGGATCGTGGTTCTTAGTTTCTAGGTTTTTAGTTATAAACAATATTGAATTGTTTTAAATTTTTGTAATTTTAGCGAAACTAATTTCAATTAATTATATTTTATGAACTATCGTTTGTTTATGCAGGTTAATCAGGTAATTCAAAGAAGTAAATTACCCCTGACACATTCATTTAAGCACGTCAGCTAGGTTAATCACTTAACCGACACATATTGAGAAGGGACTATGCGTTGACTTGATGCATAACCTAATTGACATGTGCATAGATGCGTCAAGTATATTCTCATCAGCCTGACGTATAATGCCTCCAATCTACGCGCGCGACTATGTGTATAACTTAGTCGTCGTACATTGTCTACATTTGTCGGGTGCACCCACTACCTAAGGTAGATGTCCCCACGCATGCATCCCGACGCATATGTTCGTCAGGTCTTTACACCTTAGTGACAATGAATAATGTAGAAGACACGTACTAAAATATGTCGTCTAAAAACATAATATAGACGACATAAATACAAACATGCATGTTACACAAAAGCACCAATAAACAACACTATAGTTTTTTTTTAAAAACAACACTATAAGAACATGTCACCCAAACTTCACATATACGTGGCGAAGTTGTAAATACGTCACGTAAGATTCACAAGTAGGCGACATAGTTACAAATATGTCAATTCCAAGTCGCAATGATCTAAGCAACTTGTGTCCCCTAGCTAATATAGCATTCTGTGTCTTTAATACACAATCAGTGTATTGCTTATGTATCAACGAGTCATATATGTTATTTCACGTACAAAGTCACACTTCAATTTAACCCGAGCGAAAGTCATCGTCGTCGTGCTGACGCGGGTTTCATGGGAGAAGAATGGAAGTGTGTGTGAGCCAGTAACATTCCGATAAGGTGTTCCCTACCAATACCATTGCAAACCCTTAATTCCAAATATGTCCAACTCGTATAGGGTGATGCTATTTTTGGACCGTCCCTCTCGGCATGTGGTGATTTGGCTAAACTCCAAGGTCGTGATCTCTAACAACAGATCTCAGCCGTGGGTTATTCGTGATTGGACGATCCGACGGCTGAGATTGATGTGCATGGTGATGTTGAAGAATTGGGTTGGCAATGCAAATACAAGAACACATGCAAGACGACTTTATCGTCAATTTGGCCTTTAGTTTGGTGATTTGCAGGTTGAGCACCACACGTTGCTCGAATTAATAGCTTGTGAGGCTCAAGCCCCTATCAATTTAGATTCACTAAGATTTTTGTCTTTTATTTATTATGTTTCTTTAAATACATATGTAAACATTTCACAAGGTTGTTCATGGTTCGGTTAACCGAACCAGAGGACCTAACTTTGAATCAAACTGAGAATGTTGATTTTCAAATTATGAAAACCGTAACTAAAATCAAGTCTAATTAAATAGTCGGTTTTTAATCGATTAGAAAGTGGATTGACTTTTGGTTGAAACTGACCTGATGAGTTTTATATTTAGACTGATTTTAGTTTTAAATATATTATTTAGCCCATTTTTTTATCAATTCAACTAATGATAATTACAAATATGCATGAACAATAAATTTTATGACAATAAGATAGTATGAAGGCGATCTAAAAATATAGAGGAAAAAAACGCCATAATTGTAATCCAGTACGATTACGAGTTGTATTAGGGTAAGATTTCAAAATATAGAAAGTCAAACGCCAAAAGAAAAAAATTAGGGTAAGGGAGCTCTTGTGTGAAGTTCAAACATTGTAACTCGTGAGAATGAAGAAGATTCTTTTCATGATGCATGAATGATTATAGGCACGACTTGTGACAAGTAAATTTTGGTTTGGTTTATCTGGTTAACTAACGATTTTTTATTATATGAACGATACTCAAACCAAATTTGACCGTACGTTCTAAAATAATACCATAATCGAACTATAATTCATAATTTTTTGTTTTTTAAATTTGATTCCGTCTAGGTTTTGGTTCAGTTATTATCGTTCTTGGTTAAAATGGACACCCCTAAATAAATTACAAAATACTATTTATTTTATTTTCAAGTGTGTATATTCACAAAATATAAAGTTATTACATTCGACAATGTTATGATTCACTGATATGTATAAATTATCGACTAATAATAGTAAATTAATATTTTGATTTGTACTAGTCGGCAATTTTTGCGGTTTGTACCCTTCGCCTGTGGCGATTTGGGTTGTTCGTCGAAAATCGACGATGTCTCACGGCGGCACGGCTCCGTCTGTGAGGGCTTCTAGTACGGCTACAGTTCCGGGTCTTGCGGTGGTAGATGCGACGACAGCTGGCAGTGAAGAAAACAGATCTAGTGGGATGGCAGGAACGGAGTCGAGTGCAGTGGGGTTGAGGACGGAATTGCAGGTGGGGCGAGCTTGGGTCGCGCCGGTAGACCGGTACTGGGAGGGAACTGGGGTTATCTGGCGTCGGTGGGCAGACTCATACAAGCATACCGAATTAGGGGGTCTCGGCTTACTTAAGCTTCAATACATGGGAACCAACGGTTTTGATTGGTTGGTAGATCGGTATTGGGAGGGAGGTGGAATTATCTGGCGTCGGTGGGCAGACTCATGCAAGCACACTGAACTAAGGGTACTCGGCTTGCATAAGATTCAATACGTCACTTGTGTGTCCTATTGTGATCGGTACTGTAAGGAAAAGAGGGGTCCCTGGTGTCGATGGGTTGATTGGGTTAAACCTAATGTGCTGGGAGAATTTGAATTTCGCGATGCCCATATTGATCGCAGGGTTGATCGAGGAAGCTGGTTTAAAGCGGTATGCAGCAAGATCACGGGGTTTCTCCATCCGTATGAGTTGGAGGCCGTGGCTCTGCATGAAGCTAACTGGTTCGAGTCGATTGGTCTCCGGAGTTATCATGGATGCCTGTGCAAATCACTTTGCAGCAAGATCACGGGATTTCTCCATCCGTATGAGTTGGAGGCCGTGGTTCTACGTGATGCTAAACAGGTCGAGTTGCACAACTTTGGAGGAATCATTAGCGAACGGTGTTGCGTACTACCCACTATCGGAACATGTGTTCTTTGTTTTACTTATAATCAAATGGCTCACGAATTGGCCATGTTTGCTTTAACTAACAGTAGCTGTGATTATGGTGAGGGGTCTGTCCCACCAACTGTAACTTCAGCTGTCCGGCTTGATGCCGGGTTAGTTTCTATTTAATTAATAAAATTCGCTTTTACTTGAAAAAAAAATATATTTTTTGATTTGTATAAGTTTTGTCGTCATCGAAAATCCAAATGAATCGTATAAACTAAAATTTTGTTTTGAAATAGTGGCAAGTTTGAGGGGGAAGAGTGAATAACAAGGTGCCCTTAAATTCTTAGGTGAGCCCTCATTTGATGGTTTTGACCCTTTGAATAATGTGTCCATGGAATTAGTGAATGTCATTGAAATTAACAAATAATATATTTTAAGAGATGCGATTACACATGGATTATTGGCATCCACCACTTAATTAAGCAACGTTTTGAACACGAAATAACCTAATCTTGTAATTATCAAACCATACCTATTTAATTACTAGGCTTATGTGTTAAGTGTCTCACTTCAATACTTAACCATTTACTTTAATTAATGTATAAATCATCTCTTATTATATGCATGGTCTATAAATAATGTTGCAGGGGACATGTTTTTAACTCAATAAAAAAAATTGTATAAACAAGCAAATTGTTATTTTTGTATTATATTTGTTTGTGTTAGAATATAATATTATAATATTAAATATTTTTTATTTTTATAATAAATTAGTTTTATTACCTAATAATTAGGTTTTTATTGTCAGCCTATATATATAAAGGGTTATCTCCTATTGTATTTTACGCAACTATCAATTATATATCAATAATATTCTCTATACTATTTCTATCATGGTATCAGAGTTATAACCGATCATTGGTTAAATCTCTAATAAAGTTTCGCTTTCCCACTCATCAATGATTTATGATTTTGATGAGTAGGCAAGGCAATCCAATCAATAGCTTCCACATAATAGCGTCATCTCCAATTCGACGCCTATCTACAAGTGTCTCACGATGCCTATCATCAAGTGACTCATGACGCTTATCTACAAGTGTCTCACGACGCCTATCTATAAGTGTCTTATGGCGCCTAGCTACAAGTGTCTCACGAAACGTATCTTAAAGTGTCTCACGACATGTATCTTAAAGTGCCTCACGACACGTATCCTCAAGTGTCTCACGATGCGTAAGTGTCTCACGGTACGTAAGTGTCTCATGGCGCGTATCAATCAAGCTCCAGTTGGTCATTCTACGCCGACTAAAGTTTGACTAACTACCTACTCAAGATCTTCAAGATGCTCAAAACAGTCAAGGATAATTAAGTCATTCCAAACTCAATTCGGTCATTTACAACTTATTTGAGTTTGAGAGAGCTGTTAGAATATAATATTATAATATTGAATTTTTTCTATTCTTATTATAGATTAATTTTATTACTAATATCTAGGTTTTCATATTGTCATTAGTATTTCCTAATTACCTTAATTCCTAGCAAGGGTTGTATCCTATTGTATTTTACACCACTATTAATTATACATTAATAATATTTTCTACATTATTTTTATCAGTTTGTAACTCTATTTTGAACTATGTGTTTTTTTCTTAAAGAATTATTCAAAAATGGTTTCTATTTAAAGTTTCTTATCTTGCTGTTTTAGATGTATATTTTTATATAGCATAATGTGAATCATACTATATAGATCTCAAAATGACTATCAATTAATGAAAATAATATATATCCTCAGGCTTTTAAAAATACTATAAATCACAAGGCTATATGTTTAAATTAATACCAAAGTAGTTTGTTAATAGTTTTTAGGACTTTTCATTTTAAGTCCATCAATTAACCTACAAGAATAATGAATTTAAAAAAAAATATATTCTTTTGGAAGCGCAGAAGTGACGGCATGTACCCTATTCTTAGGGTTGTTTCGCCACGATTGAACGAAATCTTGCGGCGTCGTTTTTCTGCGGGTGTCGACGTCAGCATGGTACTAGCGACGACGTCAGCGTAATGCGACGGTAGGAGCAGAGCTCATGTGAAGGTAGATCTGGGTTTGATGGAGGCATGGTCGAGTGGTAGATCGGGTTTTGATGGAGGCGAGGTCTGGTGGATTGGGGATGGGCTGAGACTGGTGAGGCTGGAGTTGCAAATGGGTCGTGTTTGGGTTGCGACGGCGGAGCATGGAGGGCTGGGGGGGTTTTGCTTTTTGTTGGTTGTTAGGCCGGTACTGGGAGGGAATCATAGTTATCTGGTGTCGGTGGGCAGACTCATGCAAGCATACCGAACTAGTAGGCCTCGAATTGCTCAAAATTCAATACCTGTATTATTGAGATCGGTACTGGAAGAAAACGGGAGGTCCCTGGTGTCGATGGGTTAATCCGGTTAAACCCAATGAACTGGGAGGATTTGAATTTCGCGATATCCATATTGATCGCAGGGTTAATCGAGGAAGTTGGTTTAAGCTGGTCTGCGGGGTTTCTCCATCCGTATGAGTTGAAAGTCGTGGATCTGCATAATGCTAACTGGTTTGAGTCGATTGGTCTCTGGGGTTATCAGAGATGCATGTGTAAAACACTCTGCAGCAAGATCACGAGGTTTCTCCATCCGTATGAGTTGGAGGCCGCGGCTCTGCATAATGTTAACTGGTTTGAGTCGATTGGTCTCCGGGGTTATCAGAGATGCATGTGTAAAGCATTATGCAGCAAGATCACGGGGTTTCTCCATCCGTATGAGTTGGAAGTCGTGACTCTACATGATGCTAAACGGGTCGAGCTGAACAACTTTGGATTATGGTAAGGGATCTGTCCCACCATCTGTACCTTCAATTGTCCGGCTTGATGTCGGGTTAAATACTATTTAATTAATAAAATTCGATTTTCCTTCCAAAAAAACCTACAAGAAATGATTAATCTCGATTGCATATACCATCTAGAATTCTAGATACGAGAATATTATATATGTAAAATAATGTGATAATGTTCATGTTAGCCATTTGCATTTGTATATTATTAATCAGACCCTAACCTGTTATTAATGAAAATAGATAAAGTAAACACAAGTTGGTGCAGGCCTAGGCAATCATTCATGCAAGTACTTATCACTAATCTCAATTGATCAATTAATTAATCTTATCTAAAACATCTTGTCCATTATAAAATGCCACCATTACGTGCTCACAACTATAAAAGTTAAAGTATAAAACAAGACGAAGACAGGTTCAAATGTCAGAACAGACTTAATTACTTTAATTTCCTGTCCTAATCTTGCTATGATCATTATTGTCTTATGTCACAAAACAAATAACCTCTCCAAAGTCCAAGCCATTTTTAGTTGATTGTGAGAAAAACAAATTAAAGCTTGTTCATCAAATGATCAAGTGATTACATTTTCTAATCGATAACATTATAATTTTAGCTAACATGAGAGCCCCATATATAAGTGGGATCTTTTTAATAAGGAAATGGACCAGACCCGACCCTCTGATTCTCCAAGAAAATTATACTCGAAACTACTACGTGAAGAAACAATTCAGATATCACACAATTCTTTGATTTGTCTAGATTGATTTTTTGACATTTTAACTTGATTTAAAGGTAAATTAGACAGAGTTTGAGCCCAATTTATATCCATAAATTTTCAATTTATAAATATATAAAAATACTAATGAATACCGAATGTCAAAATTAAATTATTACAACCCAATTAAATTTAAAGTTTGCATACAAAATAACAATAAAATAAATAAATAACGTACGTACGTACGTACGTAAAGACGTGGATGGGTGGATACATGGTACAATATGAACCATCTGATTCTTATTGGTTAACCGCCAGTTTTAGGATTTAAGAATCGCATTGACTCGAAAGTAAATAGTTCACTTAAATTCATAACTAAAGTCAAACCATTAACTACATTTCTTATTTTGTAGATATAATTCAACTCGATTCATGGTCAGAGACTGGTTCCGAGTTTAAAATGCTCCTCCCTAACTTAGCCCAACATACTTTTGTGAATCAAGTTCTGAATTTTAGCTAACATGAGAACCCCATAAGTGAGATATTTCATGTAGGAAATGGGTCAGACCCGATCCTTTTATCGAGAATTATACTCAAAACTACTATGTGACGAAACAGTTCATATATCACACAGTTCTTCCATTCGTTCAGATTGATCTCTTGAACTTTTGGGTTAATTTAAATGTGAATTAGACAGAGTTTGAGCCCAATTTATACCCATAAACTTTCAACTTATAATTATAAAAAATACTAATAAAAACCGAATGTCAAAATCAAATTATTAAAATCCGATTAAACTTTAAAGTTTGCATACAAAATAACAACAAATAAATAAATAAATAAGGTATGTACGTACGTGTGTGGCTAGGCAAGAGAGGGAAACGCGACCCAATATGAACCGTCTAGTTCTTAATAGTTACAATCATTTTTAGGTTTCAAGGATAACAATTGACTCGAAAGTAAATAATTCTCTTAAACTTAAAATTGAAATCAAACCATTAACTACGCATTTTAATTTTTTAATTATAATTCAGCTCGGTTAGTGGTTCAAAACTGGTTCTGAGTTTAAAATGCTCCTTCCTGCTTTGCCCAACAAACTTTTGTGAATCAAGTTTTGAATTTGTAAACGTTATCAAATTTAACAATAAATTAAAATTTGAAAATCAAAATCAAAATTGAGAATATATATATGATATAAAGAGGTGAAAAATAAAGGGTCAACGGTAGCATAGAAGAAGAGGGCGGTTCAAAAGGAGGAGGAGCGACCGGAAGTAACCGGTAAATCCCGCTTTTGTAGCCTTTAGAACCGCTCTTTCATGAATTTTCTCTCTCTTCCGATTTTACCATATTACCCTTCTGCTCTTTTACCATTTTTATCTTCTTTTTGTAAAGCGAAGCACCCACTTATTGAAAATAATTTAACACTCGAAAAAGCAAAAATAATAATTAATTATTAGAAGAAAAAAAAAAAGAATGAGAGAAAATCCGCCAATCGCGGAGGGGTGTACCGCAGGTGTGACACGCAAGCGCCACGTAAGCACCGGTTCCTGTGGGTCCCACTTTTAAAGTACTGCCCCATGTCCGAGCGGTTACGATTCTCTGCGGTGCTTATCCCGAACACCTGGAACAGACCGTGAAGTCCGCTGCGGACGCGACACGTGGCGCTTCAATGATCCGACGGTTCTCGTGCGCCGCCGTGGAAACACGACATCACGCGCACAGTCACACGTAGGTATCCCCGAAAAACCAATTTAATTAATTAATTAATTAACTGATACGAAATTCAAAAATTCAGAGGGCATTTGTGTCATTTTCAGGGTGACTTGTATCGGGTAGTAAGCTAATCCGTTATAACCGCAATAATTTTATTTAAAATATTTTTTAAAATACTATTTAAAATGAGATGAGAGTGAAAACAAGGGGAGAGTGAAGGTGGTGGTGAGTTTAATCATTGAAAATAAACATTAGTTGGTAAAAATTGATTATATATACTAATAATAAAGTAATTATTATTGTTTTTAATTAGGAGAGAGAGTGATGTGAGTGTATATATTTGTGTTAGTTGTGGATTTGAACTAAAGACAAGGCGCTCTTAAAGCTATTCTCTCTGTCAATTTTTTCCTTGTTAAGAATTTGGAGATTCAAAGCAAAAGACATTAAAAGGTAGCAGAGAAGAGGAAGAAGAGAGTGACCAAATCTCAAATAATCATGGCTATGGACCAGAATGGGGCTGCAGATTAAGAACAAATCTTGCACATTTCAGAGGAGTTTTTGGAGGGTATGTTTGTGTGGTGGTCAGTTTTGGCTGAAAGTTCTGGTTTTGAGATGTGGGTATTGTTCCACAAGTGCTCTCAAGCCAATTGGCTTTTGTTTTTGGGAGTTTTGTTGTGTTTATTTGATTTGGGTTTCCTTAATTTAGGGTCTTTTTGATGTTTTCCTTAATAAGTCAATTGTTGTGGTTTTTGGATTTGGTTTTATGAGACAAGGGTTGAGTGTGTGCAAGCTGTGTTTGTGGGAGGATTTTGGGAAAATGATAAAAATATAGGCTTTTGGTTTCCTTTTGCTTTCAAATTGTGTTTCTTGTAACTGTCAAAAAACATGTCTTCCAATCTTTTGGTTAATGAATTTGGCAATAACTGGTGAGTAATCATTTAGCATTTTTTTTATGGGTGAAGTAAATTACCCTTGTTTTGGGGGGTTTCTCTTCCTCTTCATATCTGATTCTGACCAGAAACAACATTGTTGCAGTGTTGTTTTATGGATTTCTATGTTCTGGGAAGCTAAAGTTGTCATCTTGAATACTGGGTTTCAACTGGTAGCCTTTTTTGTTCTCTGGAGGTTGTATTCACCATTCATGTCTGATTTGCTTTACAAGTTTGACCTCAAATTTTCCACTTTTCTTGAGCTCTAGTGTTGCAGCTTGCAGGTTATGGTTTTGTGTATAATGGTAATATCTGTGATGTTTTGGTGCTGAAAGTGAATGTGGTAACGTGTTTAGGATATTATAATGTTAGAACCAATCACTGTTTGCTTGTTATTAGATGTATGAGGATTTTACTTTAATTTATTGGTGATTAAAATTTGAGAATATGACTTTTTTTAGTTCCATTCTTTTGCTGCTGGATCTGCTATGTGCTTGTTGATTGAGTTTCTGATATATCTTTTATATCTACTTTTGTTATGTTCCAATGATTCAGATACATACTATTTTTGTGTTATCATCTGCAGTGTGTTTTGATTTGAGATGGATTTTTCCGAGTCCACGAAAGTTGTGTATAACAGAATCCAGAAGGTAGAGCCTGAGAGCGTGGCCAAGATTGTTGGCTATCTCTTGTTGCAAGATCATGGTGACCGGGATATGATCCGTCTGGCTTTCAGCCCTGATAATGTCATTCAGTCTTTGATCAACAAAGCCAAAACTGAGCTCGGTTTGTTGTCAAAACTATCCATTTCAGCTCCAATCTCGCCTTCTGTGGGAGACCTCCCTCTGCAGTTCACTCCATACTCTCCAACAACTATTCGAGCTGCAAAAACCTATTGGGCTGAAGATTACACTCTCCAGAACCAAATGCAGTTTCTGGCGCTGGACGATCAGTTGGAGTCTGTTAATTCAGATTTCTCGAGCAATTATTTCAGTAGAAGGTCTGAATTCCCCGTCAAAGTATGTCATTACTTCAATAAGGGGATATGCAAGCACGGGAATAACTGTAGGTATTTACACGGCCAGCCATTGCCCGAAAGCTTTTCACAAATTTACAGTCAGGGCTCGGTTGATAATGATGATCACTTGTTTTCACCTGGTTCTCTCGAGAAGCTAGAGCTCGAGCTCGCTGAGCTTTTGAAATCGAGGAGAGGGTTCCCGGTTTCAATTGCCTCGTTGCCTATGATGTACTATGAGAAGTATGGGAGGATCCTTCAAGCTGATGGATACCTTACCGAGAGCCAAAGGCATGGCAAGGCTGGTTATAGCTTGACAAAGCTTCTTGCTCGTCTCAAGAACAGCATTCGCCTCATTGACAGGTATGACCAAAATTCTATTAACCCTTTATCTCTCAAATATTTCTAATCGTGTTTATTTGAGTTTCAGGCCTCACGGGCAGCATTCGGTGATTCTAGCAGAAGATGTACCTAAATATTTGGAGTATATTGGCGGGATGGTTTCTGGTTCTCGGCAGATTTATCTTACATTTCCTGCTGAAAGTACTTTTACTGAACAAGACGTGTCCAACTATTTCAAGTAAGAAAAAAATGGACATGGACACTTCTAGTTTTGTTTCTTGGCCTGTGAAGTCCGTGTTTTGATTTGGTAATGTTGTTTTGAAGCAATTTCGGGCATGTTCAAGATGTTAGGATCCCATGCCAACAGAAGAGGATGTTTGGGTTTGTTACTTTTGTTTATGAAGAAACTGTGAAGCAGATTCTTGCTAAAGGAAATCCTCACTTTGTTTGCGGGGCTCGGGTTCTGGTCAAACCTTATCGGGAAAAGTCAAGGCTCGTTGACAGGTAAACGATTCTCCTAAAACTGAGAACCTGAAGACCTTTCATTTCATTGTTGAAGCTGGTCTGCACTATTCTGCAGGAAATATATGGATAAGTTGCAGCATCATGGATTTTACAGTTCACATGCTACGGATGCAGATTCAGAGATTCACTGTTGTGAGTAAATTTTCATGTTATTCCCGTCATTTTCTTTACGAGGACTTAATTTGTATTTTATAGCCTTTTATAGTCTCTAAACATAAATTTGTTACTTATTTAGTGCCTAGAGTTTTTGATAACTCGAGATTCATAGCTCGAGCAGAACAAGCAGACGAGCGGTTCAATTACTTGTTGGATGTGCTGAACAATAATGGCTCCTCTGGCGAGGACAAAGTCAGGCGAATAAACACCGGCTACAATGATCAAGACAGGTACTATAATTTATAATCCTTGGTATGCTTCTACTCAAACGATTCTGGAGTTTGTTTTCTGATATTTGACGGATTTCTTGATTTCTGGCAGCAGTCAAGGGCTGAACCTTCCTGAGAGCCCGTTCGCACCTCCAATGGCGAGTGGCATTTCAACAGTTATATAGAGAGATAAGAGAGGAAATGATAGAGAGGTTCTTTTCTCCATTTTACTTTGGTGGAGTGGTGATACAGAAAAGCTGATAAGATACAGGTTTCTAGCTTTTTCTTCTTGTTACTGTAATCACAGAAGTTAAAGTAAGTGAGAACTTGTGGGGGTTAATTGCTAGCAGAAGAATATAATGTATAGTCCTGCTCAGAAAAAGAAAAAGAAAAGTGCAGTGTTCAGAGAAGGAAAAGTATAGAAAGAGTCTCTGAAACTGAAAATAAAATGGATTTTATACAAGGTTTGCTTCTTCTTGTACCTTGTGCTACATTAAATTCTTTATGTTTTGCCAATCACGAGTCTTGACTTCAATTGATACATCAATCTTAAAATCTTGGAAAAATTATAAAAATGTGTCATATTGTTTGTAATTTTTTTCAAAATGTGTATTTTTGTTAACAAAATATTAACTTGAAAATAACTAAAAAAATTAATTACAAAATTTGATTACACAAAGTTTATTTTAAAGATGAAAACAGAACTTTTAAACTATTTATGTTTTTAAAATAAGGGTTTCTCCAGCCTCTTGGAGTCTATGTTATTATTACTTGCATGGACAAGAAGCTACTTATCATCTTCCAGACATGGGAACAAGATCTACTTATCATATTTCTCAACTGTTAATGGAGTTAACACCAGTACAGTGCAAGAATAATAGTCAGACAGCCATGTAAGCAACATATCACATAATAATAGAAACTCTACATCTTTAATCTTATTTAATGTTAGAATAATTGTATACACCTGATTGGTTTCTACTTTCCTGAATGTCTACTAAGGAACAAGAAAGAAAAAAAATGAAAAACATTACTCACTTACCATCAGGCCATGGAACCATGTCAGTCAATAAATATCATTATCATTCTGGACCATATATTGTTGCTGAATCTATTACTATGGGCAGCTTCTGCTTTTGATGTTTGGTTCTCTTTTGATTACTGGCCCGGTTGATCCGTTCTCGGGACCCGCTGTATTGAGGCCAACAGTGTTGTTTTCTTTTGAATTGTCACCTGACTTATTGGTCTTCAGCTTATTTGATTGCCGACTTCCACCATCCGGACTAGATTGGACAGCGATACTATCAGAAACTTCAGATTTGGTTTCTGAATCACCATTTGGTCGCTCGTCTGACTTATTCGCAACACCTGAACTTGCATGGATAGCTACATCGGGAGCGATGGTATCGCTTTCTTTTCTTTTGGAGTTAGACTCATCATCCTGGGAAGTCGCCTTGGTGTTTTCTCCAGCTGTGCTATGGGTTTGATTCTTTCTCGGAAGTGAGTCATGGGAATCTGAACTACTATGAACAACCATATCAAGGCAGACTGCATTGCGTTTGCTTGTTTTAGTGCCCGACTCACCAGCTTTGATAGTCATCTGGCTGTTTTCTTCAACTGTACCATGGTGATCTGAACTTGAATGAACAACCATATCAAGGCAGACTGCTTCATAGTCTCTCAACTTAGTGTCCGGCTCTCCATCTTGTGGACTCATCTGGTCATTTTGCCCAACCATGGTATAGGTTACAGTCCTACAAGGAGGCATGTCATGGTCATGTTGTCCCTCATATGTGGCAACAACCATCTTTGGATCATGTGATGCTCTCTCCACATGTTTCTTTACTGGGCAACCAGAACTCGAGCACCGATAGTAACTCCTACACAACGTCAACATAATAAATTATGATACATCGATGAAGAGGCCTAAAGTATGAGGAGAGACTACTTCAGTAGTGCATCTGCACAACATCTCATAGGTATCAAACATGGATGCTTGTAGGTGCAGAGTAAAACTTGGTAAATAATAAAACCAAAGCTCAGAGCAACATTAAGATTGTAGACATACCTAGGATTAGGATTCCCCTTCACTAGTTTCTGCCCATATTTACGCCAGCGATATCCGTCACTCACAACATCAACCTCACTCATAGTCTTAACAACATGGCTTTGCTTGCCCATTGACTTACCCAATGGACTTGCATAGAAATACTCTTTTTTCCTGTTTAAGGTTTGTGGAAGTCAAACGAATGTAAGCAGCGCAGCATAAGATATATAGTACGAAAATGTAACACAGCTAAAAGCTTGACATACTGCCGTTTTGTGTCCGGAACATCATTATTATCAGTCTTGTCTCTTCTCCCATTTAATAGTTCAGTTTTCACATCATCACTTCCTGCAACAGTTGGATGTGCGACTTGATTAGGAGTCTTGCGGTGTATGCGGTATTTATCTTCAAAATGAGTCAATAACGTGTTTGCAAAGGTCAGTCCAGCATCTTTTTCGTACGCAATGATTTGGGTAAACTCAAGAAATTAACAAAGATGCTACCACCTTACCATTCACAATGGTTGGAGATGGGTCAGCTGATCTATCTTCTACAATGGACACAACAATGCCAACAGCTAGAGGGAGATTACCTTGAGATTTAGGATGATCATGTACACCGAAGTAAATGGTATCTGTAATATGTCCATCATGTGAGCGTTCTACTTGCCTTTTGACCTGGCAATTTCGATGCGTACATCTGTAATAGCTGCGTATATATTCATTTCCTTTGACATTCTTTTGCCCATATTTCCTCCAATTATATCCATCATCTAGTGTTTTCTCACGCACTACAGATGAGTTGCTTCCTTCCTGACCAGATTGCAAGGTGTGGACACTGCTATCAGGTTTTTGTGGTGCATTTTCCGGTGTCATTGAGAGCGTCCTTCCTTCTCGACTAGGTACCAAGGCAAGGACATTGGAATATGAAGTTTCTGATACCTTTTCAGGTTTGACAGAAGAAATGGGTCTAGCATACCCTTGTGGTGCCTTATGAGGTAGGAGACATATAGTGTTCATTTCTCTACTCGATTCCAATGCTTCTAGCTTGATATCATGGCTTTTACTCTTCAGCGATTTTTCAGAAGCAACTCCACGCACAATGCCTTCCTCAGAGCTAACCATTTTAGTTGATGAAGTCGGATTAGAAACACATGAGTCCATTTCTTCACAGAGTGCCATCATCTCATCACTTCCAACTGAAGGTGAAGATGCAAATGCTTGAAACTAAATCTGACCAAGAAAATGCAATCATGCCGCATACTACTGGTTTCTCAAACCTGGAATAACGTAAATGCCAATGTTTAAAGGACATCCGTGTGTTTTTGTTAAGAAAGAATTAGCCACTAGAAGTAACAGAGAGAAACAGTCTCAACCCTTGACAAATTTCAGGAACAAACATATGGGTAAAAAAATAATACATTTCTACGTTTCAGGTATACAAGTAATTATACCATATCATGATTCATGAATGCTTAGAGAAGTTTATAACCGTACAGAGCAAATTCAAGATTCATATGATTGATTAAAAAATCAAGCAATAAGTTAGACAAGTCAAACCAAATTACCATAAACAGCATTTATCTTAATACTTCAGAAATGCCATGCACGATATGCATACAGCCTCTTCATTTTGATATGTCAAAGAGAATATAAATATGGCATAACTTAAAATCAGGCCAAAACCCACGATGAACTTATGCCAGCTTTCACCTAAACTAATATATCAATAAACTCCTACTTACCAATACCCAAAATATCGAATTCAAAACCTTACACATATCCCACCAAGATTATCTTATCCATGCTCCTAATAAAACACTTTTTGATAACCCAAACACTTCATGAGAAATCTCAAATGAACAATACACACTCCATTTTCATAATCTGATAAAATGGTTGTCAAGACAAGAAAGATGGCCACAGAGTCACAGAGACATATCCTCTGTTTGGTTAACAAGACAAAGTTCCAAAGAAAGCAAAAAAAAACAAATTGTTTGGTTCCCAAAAAACACCTAAACTGAACTCTGGAAAATAACAGTCTTCTACTACCCTGACTTCACAAATTACTGGGAAAAATTTACATTTTTCTCACAGTTTTTGCCCAGAACCAAACAGAACATAACAAAGTACCCAATTCACACATATTCATAGAGAACCCAAATCAATTGAATTAACCCATAAACATTTCACAAGTAAGGATATAGAAGAAGAAAATTTGACAACACGATGCGATGGAAAGGGGACAGAACCTTGATGATGGAAGCTCGGGAGAGAAACCCTAGAAATGGTATCGTGATCAGGTGCTCTAATCTCACGTGAAACCGCCGGAATCTGACCACGCCGGCGTCGGAGCTCGAGCCGGCAGCGAGTCGAGGAGAGTGAGTCGGCTCAGCCGAGTCAGAACTCTGAAGCTTTCAGGTTCGGGAAGGTCCAATCCCAAAACCGAACTGGCTTGTGAAAGAAGAGACACGAAAGAGAGAGAGAGAATGATCAGCTATGCTGGGGTACACGGGTTTTCCATGTACCTTACCAACGTGTCAGGGCATTATTGGTTTGCAAATCTCGTGAGTCAGGGATGGCAAAAAAATCCGAACCCGACGGGTACCCGATTAACCCGCCTCGTTTCAAACTGGTGAAACCCGATGTTTTGCCGGTTCGGATTTTATGACCATGTTTTTGATCGGGTGCGGGTTGACCGTACCCGAGCCGATTTCGATCCACACCCTTACGAATTTAAAATAATAATAGTTTATATATTAATATTATGTAATATAATTTACATTCTTATTAATTAATATTATAATTTACATTCTTATTAATTGAATCAATATTTGAATTTTCGGTCGGGTTTCGGGTTACAAATAAAACTCGTACCCGACGAATTTTTTCCGGGTCAGGCACCCGCTCACGGTGAATGTGTGTGGATTTGGCTAAACTCGACCCAAACCCGGCCTGTTGTCATTCCTATCGTAAATCCAGGTGGAGCCTATAGTTGATAATAAACATAAAATGCAAGGCTAGATTCGTCATTTCGTTAAAACCTCAACGACTATATACAATTGGTCATCGTTTATAAA
Organism: Geranium rotundifolium; assembly: GCA_963920655.1. Lineage (NCBI taxonomy): Eukaryota > Viridiplantae > Streptophyta > Magnoliopsida > Geraniales > Geraniaceae > Geranium > Geranium rotundifolium. Next base: position 4,893,480 of record OY987317.1, on the reverse strand, counting down.
GAAGAGCTTGGATATGAGAATATCACATTTGTTTTTCAGCGCTCTAAGCTTGGAGTTGAAATCGAAACAATAAGTTTAGGGTTTCGAGTTCAGAGAAAGCGAACGTGTCTTGAAAGTCTTATATGCCCTTGAAAGGCTCGAAAGTTTAGAATGCCTCGAAATGTCCTGAAAAGTCTCAAATATCAATGTATCGAATGTCGTGAAAGTTTGGGATATCCATAAATGTACCTAAGTCCCAAAATATTCCAAAACCATGGAATGTCCCAAAAGCTTGAGTGTTTGAAATGACTTGGAGTGTCGTGAAAGACTCGAAATATACTTAAAGTGTGAAATATCCAAAAAGATCCCGAAAGTTTCAAAATGTCCTTAAAGTTTCGCAAAACCCCAAATGTCCGGAATGTTCCAAAAGTCTCAAAATATCTTGAAAGACATGAATAACTCGAATGTCCCTGAAAGTTTCAAAAGTCTAGAATGACTGGAAATGCCCCGAAGTCGCGAAATCTTGTTAATCTTTCACACGTGTGAATGGTATGTTCCTCGAACTTAATGATATGCAAATTGTATAAAGTCATGAGTAGATGGCAGTTGAATGTTTTGAGCATCCATATAGATCTACTTGAGTTTAACTTTTATAATTTATGTTTGTCTGAACTTATGTTGTAATTACTTGCATTTCTGAAAAAATTATTGCATTCAAGTCCCGAAATGACTATTGTATTCAAATTATCTTTTTAATGCAGATTACTTCAGCAATTTACAGCGTGAGATCAGTTAAATAATTGAAGCTGCCAATTATTGTAAGAATTGGGAAGGTGTATACATAGCCGTTATAAAATAATGAACCACTCATTCATTTTGTTTGTACATTATAAACAAATTCATTAATATATTAAAGGGTTAATTACAGTTTACCCCAGCTACAATAAAAAGTTCAAATTAAGACACGTTAATTGTATATTTTTTACAATTCCGTTAGAAATTGGATGGAAACCTAAAAAGTTGGACGGAAACCTAATTTTTTTTCAAAAAGACGAAAATACCCCTTCAGCTGGTTTGACTTGGACCATAAATAAACCAAAATTAATCGGAAGATCAACAATTATTTTAATTATTTTATTTTTTATTTCGAATGTATAGTTATTAATGTCATTTGGGTCTAATTATTAAAAAAATTATATAATTAGAGAATTTTTTTTTTAAAGTTGTTGATCTTCCGATTCTCTTCGATTTGATATACTACGACCCCGAAACAGAGCTCGTATGAGAGAGTTATGACATTCGAAAGTTTCACTATATTATTAATTACATAATAATAATAATTATTATTATATAATTTAATTTAATACAAAACCGGTCCAAGTCAAACCAGCTAAAGGGGTATTTTCGTCTTTTTTGAAAAAAAATTAAGTTTCCGTCCAAATTTTTAGGTTTCCATCCAATTTTTAACAGAATTGTAAAAAAATACAATTAGCGTGTCTTAATTTGAACTTTTTACTGTAGCTGGGGCAGACTGTAAAACGCGCCAGTGTAGTATGGGCAAACTGTAATTAACCCTATATTAAACGATCTATGAGTTTGAAAATAGAGATACTTCCAAATAAATGTATTTAGCTATACACATTTCCAAGTTTTGTATATAAAATTATTTTTATAGATTTCCCGACTTATTTTACTTTACACTTAAGATAAATTTCGTTAAATAAAATAATAATAAATTTTAAATGTTCGAAATGCCATAGTATTAATTTTCCCATGTTTGTTTATACACGCATTTTGACATTGAATTTGAAATGACACGAATTGACTTTTGTTAAACAATAAATTTAGTTTTTATTCAAAGGAGAATTTGTTTTTTAAAGTAAATATAGGGCTTGGCCGAGCCAAGGCGTGTGAGAGGTAGCGAGGATGGTATAACTAGAGCAGGAGGGACACGAAATCACCGAATTTGTACTCAACAATTGTCGTTACGATTCTCGCCGTCTCCTCCACATCTCTGAACGGATGCACTGTAAAGGCTCTTGCGGGAGAGGAAAATTGACGGGGAGGGCGGGTCAGCTACCCATTTGGGTTCTTTGACGAATGCCCAATTTTATTGAACTATTCCGGCATGGGGTTTAAAGTCTTATACTTGACCCAAACTAGCTTCTTTGTGCACCTCTTGACGCAATTCGGTTGGTCGGTAGAGTCAATCGAGCATGTCTTCGGTTCCAACTACAACCTTTCAGTAAAGAACAACTTCCTAGTGTAACTAATTGACAATACAACAAGGACGTGATCCGGACAAAAATAAGATAATTTCAGTTGGTTGCACTTAGATATAGTTGTTTTTCACCTGAGTACACTTATAATTTTTTTTCCACTTGACTACGCCTAGAATGTGCAGAATTTTCACTTTACACTTTCCGTCCAATTCCATTAATTTTTAACATCTTTTTATGCGAAATGACTAAAATGCCCTTATGGATGAAATTAGTTATTAAAATTGGATTGAAAAGACTGAAACGCCCTCACATACTCTTCTAATTTTCAAATTCATGTCATCCATTTTTTATCTTTACCCTCTCTCTCTCCCTTCCTTCTCTCTCTCTCTCTTCTCGCTCCTCTCTTCTCCCGACTATTGATCCGATAGTATTATTAATTTTGTCACCAACCCTTCTTGCTCGTTATCACGAATCAAGATCTCTTTAAAATAAGGAAAAGAGTAACTTATTTGGTAAGAGTCACTGCAAATGTCTCACAAAATATACTGTAAACTTAACCTCAAATACAGAACATCATAATTAATACAATAGCAAGTAAATATCTAATGTGGTAGTGGTGCGAGTCATTTTAATTATTGGAGAAAACATAGTCATTACTATTAGTTCTTGAAAAATTCGAGACAACGTTTACTACCCAATGTATGAAGAAGCTAAGGTTGAAATGTCTCTATTTACTAATAAGCTGACTTTATGGAAGCCTCAATGAAAATTAACTTTTCACTAATGAAAAATGGTGTGCTATTGTTTTTTAATTTGCCATTTATTTTTAATTCATTATTATTAAATTAAGTTGAAAGAGATCCTCCAGTTCATAGTCGGGAGGAGAGAGAGAAAAAGATAAAGAATGATGACATGAGTTTAAAAATTAAAAGGATATATGAGGGCGTTTTAGTCTTTCAATCCAATTTTAATAATTCATTTCACCCTAAGGGCATTTTAGTCATTTCACATGAAAATGTTAAAAACTAACGGGCTTGGACGGAAAGTACAAAGTAGAAATTTTGCACATTTTAGGCGTAGTCAAGTAGAAAAGATAATTCTAAGTGTATTCAGTTGAAAAACAACTATACTTAAATGTAGTCACATGAAATTATCAAAGTATCAATAAAATAAATTGAACACTAGGGTTATGAACTCAAAAACCGACAAACTTAAGTACACCAACATACTTATCTCTTGAAAATATGTAAATGTTATATTTTTATTTTTTTATTTGAAAAGACTGATGTATCCTTTAATCACATATTTAATTTGTTATTTATTAGAGATTAAAATAGATGATTGCATCATTTGAATTTATACGATGAATAAACTTTTAACCATTAATTATGTGAAATTTAACGATAGTTCTGTTAAGTGTTAGATAAAAATAATCGAAATATCTATAAAATAAATTTAAAATTAGGTGCCAAGCTCAAAAACAAAATATCGGCAATACTAATACTTTCCTATTTTGATTTTCCAAATTAATAGTCACACAGCACACCGCCTTTGACTTGAGCCCGATCCTTCTCTTCTTCTTAAATTCTTGGCCTCAAAATGACAATAAAAATCCCCCAAATTCTCTTCCAACCCCTAATTTCAGATCCGTTCTCAGCGAAACCCTAACCCTAGCCACCATGCTTCTCTCTCCAGGTCAATCTCCGCGCCACCTCTCTTCGCCGTCACCGTCTCCAGCTCCGGCTCAGAGCACCACCTCCAATTCGCCCTCCTCGGCACCGCCTGGGAGCAGCACCGGCAAGCACGCCGTCGTGCTCGACGAGGACACGTATGTGGCCGAGATCGAGAAGATCATCGAGCGCGACTTCTTCCCCGACATCTCCAAGCTCCGGGACCGCCTCGACTGGCTCGAGGCGGTCAAGACCAGAGACCCTGTTCAGATCCGAGACGCCCAGTTGAAGATCATGGAGCGCCGTGGGAGGAAGGTGGTTGGGTCCACCACCGAGTCCAGGGCTCGCACCCAGACGCCAGGTTCGACTTTTATGCGAAATTCTACTCCTTTTGATGAATTCGATGGAAAAAATGTTGGAACCCCGAGTGCATTGAATCGGGATTTATCAGGCGGTGGTGTTGGAGAGGTTGAGGGTGGGGTCGATCCTTCTTTGTCGTTGGATCAGTTTTTTAGGAGGTATACGAGTGAGGATAATCATAGTTTCTCTAAGATTTTGGAGAAGGTTAATAGGAAGAGGAAGGAGAGGTATGAGTTCTTGACGGAAGGTGAGAAGGAAGAGGTTAATGCGATTGAGGATGCTAAGAGGGATAGGATTACTGATGGGTATGGGACGTCGGACCAGCCGCCCAGTACATTGGACGGGTGGAAGTATACGGCCAAGAATTTGCTGATGTATCATCCAGCCGATCGTGGCGAAGCCCCTTTGACTGTTGAGGAACGGGCGGTGAGAATGAAGTCATTGACGAAGGAAGTTAACATGTCGAATACTAGGTTTCATGGTAAAATGATGGATTCCAGGCCAAGAGAGGATGGCACTGTTGAGGTGCTTTATACGCCTGTTGCTGGCGGGACGCCCTTTCCTATGTCGAATAGAGATGGAGATAAGATGAAGTATGATTTGGATGATTTGAGGAAGACCCCTAATCCGTTTTACGTAGAGGCGGCAAAGAAAGCAGATAATGGATATAGTTTTGTGAAGACTCCATCGCCTGCACCTGGTGTTGATGAATCTCCGTTTATCACGTGGGGTGAAATCGAGGGGACGCCTATGAGATTGGATCCTGAGGAGACTCCTATTGACATTGGTGGTAGCGGCGACGGGCCACATTACAGGATCCCAGTCCCGGCTACAAGAGACGAGAAGGCTCATTCGCTGTCAAGGGATGCTGCACGGAAGTTGAGGGAGAGGTCAAGGATGTTTCAGAAGCCACCTCTATCATCACCTGTTAGAGGCGGGAGTGCTAGTCCCAGTGTGCGGACCTTTTCTCCAGCTGCCCAGAAGTTTATGAGGAATGCGATAGCTAAGTCTTCTTCATCTGTAGACGAGTCCCTTCGTGCCAGCTATCGAGGTGCAAGTCCTGGTGCAGCAACTCCTGTAACTGTGAGGAGTGTCTCGAGGCTCGGAAGGGAAGAAACCACTGGTCCAAGATCACCTTCTGTTAGAGAAGGTTCCAACCTTCCCTGGTAATGTTGTTTTCATTTTAATTATGATAAATAATGTTGGGAGAATGTATGTACTAAATGTCAAGGCATTGGATATCAATGTTCATTATGGTTGTAAATCTTATTAGCCTAACATGATTTAATTTATACCTATGTTACTCTTGAGGTTATTTGAGTCACCTTACGATGTTTATGTTTGTTTCTTTGTTGTCGAGTCCTTGCCTAATTTAAATTATAACATGCTGCTAGAAATATGGTTGTACCATCTAACCTGGTATAGTGCAAGTCTATAGCCACAGTAGATTGTTGAGGTTCTTGCTTTGAATCTGAAATTTGGACAGGCTAAACAAGTAGTTACTACTAGTTAGGCGCATCTAGCTAAGAAATTCATGGTTGGAGCATTTGTAACCAGTGCATACCATATCCTGATCTTTTACACCGGATAATAAACATATAGGATTTGTCCCTCTACCTCAATGTTCTATAATGTTATTACTTTATTCATATTTATGGCCTCGCTTGCATATTTTCTATATGTTACTGGTTTAGTGCTTCCAATGGCGTACCATCCCTTTTCCTGCAAATACTGAGCAAGCTCTAAGAAATGGATTGCTTCGATCGGCTCTAGGCTTGTTTTCTAATACACTGTAGATACTTGGTGATGATAGTGTTGTGGATTTCCTGTGATATGAGAAACTTGGCAAGTTGTTACCATTCTTGGATGGAACTTTTAGAATCCAGGATGATATGCTACTTGTTACAGAAAACCGTATTTTTCAACTCTAGTAAGGATTGTTGTGTTGATGAATTGTTCATTTATTTGTCTAGCACAGTCTACAGAAGACACTTGAGTTATTTTTCATCTAATCAATGTTTACCAGAACATAGGGCACATTCTTCCTCACATGTATCTGTCATAAACACAAAACTCAGTGACTTATATTTAGTTGTAAAAATCGTTAGGCGCGAGTTAGTCGGAGAGGATTAATCGGGGATTGGCCAGGAGATTAATCGGAGACCGGTGGGAGAAGTTGGGGGATTTTTACAATATTGCTTATATTATAGCTGTATTCAAACTTCTGAAACCCATTGTACATATAGGTCATCTAACATTTGCATTATGTAATGCAAATTATATTATGAGTTTGTCTCTCACCTTTTTCTTGAGTGGTGTTGTGTTTTTGCTATATTCTTACTCCTTCAAATGATACCTCCAGCTCATAACCTGAGACCCTCTTGTGGTCTTTGCTTCTGCTTCCAAGCACCAAATATTTTAATGTCTAAGGGAATCAAAATATTTATGCAGATTTAGTAGATTAAGTTGTTCACTTTGATAAAATTTCAATTTTTAAATAATTTCTTATCCTAAATTTATGGTAGTTCATAACTGTGGATGTATTGGACGGATTGTTAATTAAATGAGTACACTAACAACTTGTTCTTGTGTTTTATATTTATTTTTATCTTAATTTGTAACTGAAATTAGAAATTCAATTTAAAAAAAGTTGGTTACTATAAATTCTAAAGTAATAAAAATATATAGTATATTTTTCAAGAAAAATATAAAGAAAACTTAACAGAACATCCATAATTAGTTCATTGGCAAAAATTTATTGGAAAATATATATCTAGATTAAGTTGTTTAATTCATGAGTTGGGCAGCTCAACCAAAAAAAATCATTTTCCAAATTTTTTGTTTTTTAAATCATGAGTCCATGTTTTTTAAATTGTGTATACGGTTTTGGGTTACCAAATTGTGATTTGATTTGTCTAAGGTGGCCAGTTTCAATTCAAATTTATTAACATATATTTTAGGGGTAGTGATAGACTATACATTATTCTCATATTCGATTATGCTTAATTAGACTGTAGCACTGCCCACCTATTTGTAAAATGTTATGAAATAATTAAAATTTAAAGAACGAATAATTTATTCGATAGGATGAATAAAAATATAACAATCAAATAATTTAAAATTTAATTTGTAATTGGATATGTTTCACTTAATTAGCTAACAAACAACATTGACGTCTTAAGCATATGAAAAATTCATGTTCTATATCTAAATTTTAAAATATATTAGCAATCATATAGTTTCTAAACAACTTGATGCACGAAGTTCAAATTTTGAACGTAGCGTGTTACGTTTTACAAATTTTGTACATATTGTGTTACTTTTGATGAATCAACTTAATTTTGTTGAAGTGAAAAAGATTTTAGCAATGAAGCAATATATTATTTGATACAAACATCTAGTGTGAAACACACTTTGATGAATCCAAAACTTGAATATGTCCCTCCTTGAATCATAATATTTTATTGGGATAATTTCATATGACTACACCTAGATATGTCACATTATCACATGACTACAGTTAGAACTTTTCGTGTCAGGGTGAATACCCAAGAATTTCATTTTTCTCACCGTTACTCTTTCCGTCCATATCCGTTAATTTGTAACATTTTTTAATGTGTGAAAAGACTAAAATACCCTTCAGAGGTAAATAATTGTTTTTAAATTGAATGAAAAGACTAAAATACCCTTCACTATTCATTTAATTTTCAAAAATATCTCTCTCTCTCTCTCTCCACCACCACCTCCATCCCCTCCACCACAACCACCATCTCCTCCCCCTCCGTCGCCACCACCTCCATCTCCTCCATCATCACAACCACCTTCTTCTCCTCTACCACCATCCCCTCTATGCTCCTCCACCACCATCTTCTCCCTCTCCGTCGCCACCTTCTCCATATATATCCTCCTCCACCACCACCACCGCTACCACCTTCATCTCCTCCATCTCCACCGCCACCACCTCCATCTCATCCACTACCGTCGGAGTCTCGCCGGAAGTCGGCCGAAAGTTTGCCGGAGGGGGAGAGGATCAGGGTGGAGGTGGAGGGGGTGGGGGCGAGGAGGAGATGGTGGCGGTGGAGATGGAGGTGGTGGTGGTGGAGGAGGTGGCGACGGAGAGGGAGGAGATGGTGGTGGTGGGGCGGGGAGGGGATGGTGGTGGTGGTGTTGGTGGAAGGAGGAGAGAGAGAGAGAGAGAGAGAGAGAGAGAGAGAGAGAGAGAGAGAGAGAGAGAGAGAGAGAGAGAGAGAGAGAGAGAGAGAGAGAGAGAGAGGATATTTTTTTGAAAATTAAATGAATAGTGAAAGGTATTTTAGTCTTTTCATTCAATTTAAAAACAATTATTTACCTCTGAAGGGTATTTTAGTCTTTTCACACGTTAAAATGTTAAAAATTAACGGAAATGGACGGAATGAGTAACAGTGAGAAAAATAAAATTCTTGGGTATTCACCTTGACACGAAAAATTCTAAATGTAATCATGTGATAATGTGACATATTCAGGTGTAGTCATCTGGAATTATCCCTATTTTATTTATGAGGTTGTTAGTTCAAAACTTGAAACTAGACTTTTGTTAATGATGTTTGAGCATTTTAAATTCATTTTAATATAACATATTTCATTCTCACACTTTATTTGTTAGTTGTTAAATTAATTTTAGGGTTAATTGCAATTTACCCATATTATAGTGGCTAGTCTTACATTTTATTGAAACTATAATAAAAAGTTCAATTTGAGATCACTTAATTGAGTTTTTTCCACTTTACCCTAAAATTTCACCAATTTTATCTAAAAGTATGATTTAGACACTTTCAAACCCCAAATACACGCATCACTAAAACCTTATTTTAGAAAAACAAAAATACTATAAAATGACATCTCAATAATATTTTTAATCAAGCAAACAAATCCGCACAAAAAACAAAAACATCCTGAAGATACAAGATTGTCTAAAAAAATGACATCTAAGTTTATCAATGTAGCGGTGTTCATTGTGGTTCTTTTCTTGATCTTCGGATCAAACACTTTGGTAATGGCTCATGGTGATGTCGGAGCAGCCGCTGGAGGAGCAGCCACCACTGGAGCAGCGCCCGCAGGAGCAACCACTGATGCTGCTGCTGGTGGAGCTGCGCCCGCTGGAGCAGCCACGGGAGGTGCTGCCGCTGGAGCTCCCGGAGCAGCGTAAGTGCCATAACAATAAATTAAATTTTGTTTATTAAATGTCTGTTAGTTTGAACGTTTAGATGTCTCTGTGATATCAATGTCTCATCCTCTCTACTTACACTTATATTAATTTAATTATATTTTCAGTAAAGCATTTGACTAACTTACGAGTTTGCACTTTTAAATGTCTCATAGTATTATAGTTTGATTTATTTTGATCTTGTATCGTATTTTAACTTTACAATCCATTATGTGTATATGCCTTAACATAAGTTTCATATATAATGTATTATTAATATAATTTCTATAGAACTTAGATCACAAGACTAACTTAATATATTTCACAAGTTTAACATATTATTCAATTTTCTTATTCTCAATATCACAATTCCTTAATAATATTTACTTAGAAATTAATTTTGTATAATAGGTATTAATATTATGAACAATTGGGTTGCTTGATTACAGGACATTCGCGGATCAAAGTGGGGTCATGGACGCTGGAACTGCTGGACTAGGAGCCGGAGCACCTGCCAGAAGAAAAAAATGATTATATCATCTAATAATTTGACCTCTTTAATTTAATTTATTTTTAATTATTTGTATTGTGATATTTCCTCACTTTGAGAACCTAATGGTTTATCTTAATTGTATGTAGGTTTAATAATAAAACATGATGTGATGATTAAATGGTAAATTATTTCACATTGTTGGACAGTTAAATAATACTTTACAGGAATAATTATGTTGGGAAAGTTATCAATTAAATGAAAATTTGATTAACAAAAAAACAAAATGAAAGATTGGGTATTTGTGTATGTTTTAGGGTCTTACAAAAAGTAATCGAAAATCATTATATAGAAATAAGTAGTCGAAAATTATTAAATGAAAGTACGCTATTTTATTATTCGGATCCCCAAAAGAATTTATTGGCTAGTGGTTTTAATGGTCAAATTTATCCAAATTTTTTTTAAAATGGTCTTTACTTTAATTAGTTTTAGAAATTCGATTCGAGAAGCTAACTTATAAGGAACCCTAACCCTGGCGTTTCTTTTAACATCAACCATCGGATCTAGGAGACCGACCAAAGCCCGAAAGACAGACTCTTTAATAGGATTCCTATTCGCAAAGCGTATAACCGCATGGATAGGCTCACACTAACCCGTCAATTTAGTACATCTAATTTGAATACAACTATCAACAAAATTACGTCCATTTAGTGTCGATCATGCTTATGAGATAAGTTTTAGCTTCTCACAAAAAATAGTACAATGATTGAACAAAATAATACAGAGAGGAGCCTGAAAGTTAAATAGAGGGAGGCGAAACAAATCGAAACGTCTTCAAAGGATCAGCAGTTGAAGAGATTGAAAATCTTGAAGATATGACAATCAGATTATTCTCATGTTCGTTCTCGTTCTTCTCTTCAACTGGTGCACATACTCGTCTCTCGTGCATCCATGGAATGTATACACATATACTATACATGTAAATAAAAGATACAATAATACGTGTACAATGCAAATAAAGAACACAATGATCAACAAAAAATATAATATAAATTTTAAAACATAAAAACATAACAAATCTTAATTACACGTAACATTTTCCATTACTTTGTCTCGTCATTCAGACAATAAGGCTATTTATGTCATGACATCTTTTGTTCGTTTGGGCCTTGATTGAGAGTTTGAGCTGAATCATTTATTGGAGCCTCTAACTCTTGTAATGCAGTGGGTTTCTCATCATGAATAAACAGATTCCTTTTTGTAAAAGAATATAATTTTGTTGATTTATTAATTTAATAAAATAATTAAATTGAATGAGAAAAGAATATATGGAATTAAAAAAAAAGAAATAATTGAATTCCTCTAAAATGAGATGTCCCTTGCCATCAAAATTTTTTACTTATACATGTACAATTTGCTTTGCACTTATATTTACTTTGATTATATTACATTTAAGGTTAGGGATGTTCACGGTTGAAGTATCGACCAACCTGACTTCATGCTCGATTTGGCTCAAATCGACCTGATGGTCTGTTGGTTTTTGATTTGGGCCGAACCAATCGAAGCTAAGTTGGGCCTTATTTTCTAAGGCTAATTATGGGCTTTTGGTCAACTTTGTCAGTATTATTGACCCAATTTTGAATTTGTTTAGGGATAATTTTAGGTGACTATATTTAGATATAGTTGTTTTTCACTTCACTACACGTATAAAAAAAATTTCAACGAACTACGCCTAAGATGTGAAAATTTTTCGCTTTGCACTTTCCGTCCAATTATGTTAGTTTTAAACATTTTTACATGTGAAATGACTAAAATGCCCTTAACTATTCATTTAATTTTCAAACATATGTCACCCTCTCTCTTTTCCCTCTCTTCACTCACTCTTCTCCCTCTTTTCTTAGCAAAAGTCCATGTTCCCTCGTGTGCACCTCTAGAATTTACTTAGTATACGCAAATTAGGGTAATTGTCACTTACTTCCTTCATAGTATACACGATTTTCACTTACCTCCCTCGACCGACTAATGCATCTTGACATGTCCATGTACTTTCAGAATTTCTTACAGAAGTCTAACACCGTTAGTTTATGGTCAAAGTCAACTATTTTTGGAAAAATGGCAAAAATACCCCTTGTATTTAAAAAATTAAAAATTACTTAAATAAAATCAATGATAAAAAATTGATTTTAGTATTAAAAAAAATTAGTTTTTAAGAAAATAAAAAAATTATAAAACATAAAAAACGATGTTTTTATTTTAAGAAAATAAAAAATTAGTTTTTAAAAATATATTTAAACATCGTTTTTTATGTTTTTTAATTTTTTATTTAAAAAATAATATTAGAATAAGTTTTTATCATTTATTTTATAAAAATATATATTTTAAGAAAATGCATTCAAAATGTTTTTTTTAAATTTTTTTTAATACGAGGACATTTTCATCATTTTGACAAAAACCTGACACCGTTGGGTCTCCGTGAGAGATTATGTAAATACATAGAACTGTCAAGATGCATTAGTCGGCCGAGTGAGGTAACGAGAAAATCGTGTATACTACGAAAGAGGTAAGCGATATTTTGCCCCATAATTATCTTACCAATTATGGAGACAATCGCTTAAATAAAAAAATAAAAAAATCGTACGTGTAAATATCTGATTTCATGGCGAGTATAATATAAATAGCAAGTCTATCTTGTAGTGAGCGAGCAAGACTCACAAATTCAAAGTGGACACGAAACAGTGATTATTTGGATTGGTTAGCGTAATCACAATCTTAATTGGATTCAAACACATCTTCTCTTCCGCTGAAACCGAATCTGATTTCGATTCCCACTCGCGATCTCATCTCCCAACTTTCGATTCTCCAGGTAATTTCTACATTCTCCATATATATTTCTACACCATCTCCATTCTCGCTTCGTCCACGCCCTAAACCCTACCCGCTACACTGATCCACTTCAATGTGCGCATTTTCCTTCCAGTTTCTTATACTTCTGTTTCGATCATCGTCTTTGCTTCATTGATGCATTGTGGATTTTGATTTGATTTTCTTTACTGTTCATGCCGCTTTTTTTGAATCTGGAATTTCGGATTATTAAAATTGATTGTGTTTAGCGATTTGGTTTTTTGTTGAGTACTGGTTGATTCTGGTGAGTTAGTAGCTGAAATTGTGGCTGCTGAGTTCAATACTGGTTCTGTTTTCACCATTGATGATGTAATGGTGGGACCTGTTTCCAGGAATTCACATATTTGTGTTTTTAGTGTTGAGCATGTGCTAAATCTATGAGTTTGTTGTGTTTTGTTGCCTTTGCACCGATGGGAAGTGCTGTTTTGGTTCGATTTGTTTGTCCTTTATGGATTAGAAATTGTAAGTTTCATTTTCTTGTGCTTTTTGGCTTTCACCTTTTGATTGCTGATGAATTTTATACTCAGATAGTGGTTTTTCTTGTGCTTTTTGGACATGTTTGTTTGTGAACACTAACTTGGTTTGATCAAAGCTTTTGTTGCACTATTTTTTGACATGTGTATATGTTGTATTACTTCAACATGGATTAAATGCCCCGCAATCATGTCTACTAAGCTTGTTTTTTAATGATTGGAAACTTATTTTAAACTGAATGTTTCAGCACGACCTTAAGATGTTCATCATTGTTCTAGTTGTTCATTTATTTGAGTTCTTAAGGTATTGCTTATGGTTGGTTGGTTACTAATAATTGGAATTTGAAACTTTAAGGATGCCATCTCCGAGTAGTCGTAACACGTATGATCATGATGCTGAACCATTTGTTGAGGTTGATCCAACCGGAAGGTTTGGTCGGTATGACGACCTGCTTGGTTCTGGTGCTGTGAAGAGGGTCTATAGGGGATTTGACCAGGAGGAAGGTATTGAGGTAGCTTGGAATCAGGTTCGCTTGAGGAATTTTAGTGAGGATCAAGTGCTCATCAATCGGCTTCACTCAGAGGTTCAGTTGTTGAGAGCGTTGAAGAATAAATATATCATAGTTTGTTACAGTGTCTGGAAGGATGATGAGCATAACACGCTGAATTTTATCACTGAGGTGTGCACATCAGGAAACCTGAGGGATTATAGGAAGAAGCACCGCCATGTATCCATCAAGGCACTGAAGAAGTGGGGGAAACAGGTATTGGAGGGACTGGAGTATCTCCATACACACGAGCCATGCATTATTCACAGAGATCTCAATTGCAGTAACATTTTCATCAATGGAAATATCGGGCAGGTAATTTCAGAGTTTCTTGTGACATGGAACCGTTTTCTTTGTTTCGTCTAATGCCTTTTCTCTGCCCAAAAATGGTACTTTTGTCTGATAGTTATTTTCTCTTCTGCTTACACACTGGAACATTACATCTTTGGCAGTTGTTGCTTACTGGTTACATGTTTCAATAGTTAGTTCCTATAGGCTTAAATTCTTTTTCTGGAAATTGGAGTGGGTAACAAGATGTGTCCATGTTGTAGGGATATGATTTTCCTGATCTAAGCAGTCTTTGTTTCTCTGACTGGTGATTTCTTCAAAATAGAGTTTATATGCCATTTATGTCTTGAGAGTAATTTATGCAAGGTACATATCATTTAGCAGTCTCTTGGAACTTCCATATCTAACTTCAAACATTATATTTTTTCTGCATAGGTGAAAATCGGTGATCTGGGTTTTGCAGCAATTGTAGGAAAGAGCCACGCAGCACATTCAATTATAGGAACGCCAGAGTACATGGCACCGGAGCTCTATGAAGAGGATTACACGGAGATGGTGGACATATACTCTTTTGGAATGTGTGTGCTTGAGATGGTGACGATGGAGATACCTTACATGGAATGTGACAGTATTGCCAAGATATACAAGAAGGTGACAACGGGTGTAAAGCCGCAGTCCATAAATAAAGTCTCAGATCCAGAGGTGAAAGCATTCATTGACAAGTGCATAGCCCACAAGGGATTGAGACCCTCAGCTTCCGATCTCCTCAAAGACCCATTCTTTTCTGAGGTCAATGACGACGAGACTGAGCCGGATGGTTAAGAGCCAGCCATCCATTCAATCCTTCTCTGATGGATAACCACTTGTTAATTTCAGGTGAACCCCATTTCCATCAATCCCATTTTTCTGTCTATTGCTCACATCTCTGAAGCATATAGATACTGAGGCAACGAAAAGATTGTGTTAGCATTGAAATAACTTATTGGTTTTTGTACTTGGATCCTGACTAAAATGCATTCCACTGCCATATACCATCTGAAGTTGTCAATTTCAGTCTTGCCATGATTTGTATACTGCATTTGTTTTTATATAATTGGAAAGACAAGCCATTTTAGTTTTTCTTTGTTATGAACCCATAGAGGTGACAAGGCTATGATTTTGTCTGTTGTGTGTGCTAAAATATTTTAGGATTCTTGAAGTAAGTGTATTAGTGTGTATTAACTTCATAGAACCATAGGGTTGCTTGATTTACTTTTGTATGCAATCCCAATCCCATCTTGTATTGAGTATCTTGAATAATTGTAGGTTTCTAGTTCCAAAACTTGATTAACATTCCAAAACTAAAACTGGGATTTTCATTACATTTGTTAGATGGTTAAGTTACTCAGTTAATTGTTGATAAAGATCAATATTTTGGTGCTTTTGGGTTTTCTTCTCAAGTACTTCCATGAATCATCACCCATTTTGCTCTTACAAGTGCCATTTCTTATCTCCCAATTAGCCTCTCCATTCTCTTGTTTAATTTTTCCCATGTGCATTTTGATTGTTTTAGTAATGTAACTATTAATATGATTAAGATTATCCAACACTTGCTGTTCACAAGTCAGTTGCTACAGTAGCCTTCAGCAAATTACATACCCTCCAAAAATTTTCAAATGTAAAATCAAACATGATGACCCACCTCAAAGATTTTCCAACATTTACTTGAATAATGAGAGTGTGCAACTTTTGATCATTTTATTATAAAGTTTGTCCTTGATTTTGTGACATGACATTTGACTCTCCATAAAATAAAATAAAGGTGTTGTTAAAACAAACTTGTGTTAAAAGCATATGGAGACTAAAAAAGTGCATAAATTATTCATTCAAAACAAAATAAGGTTATTAGAGTTGGTTGTAGTTCGATTTTACTTTGGAGTCAGTACAATTTGATTATGAGCACAATTGATTAGTTCGATTTTAAAAAAATTTGAAATCGAACTGATAAAATTTGATTTAAATTTGAATATGTTGGTTTTTTTTTAAAGCAAATTGAAGTTCATTAATTTCACGAGACGAAAAAACTCTACTCCCGAAGATCGAGCATCAACCGTATGCAGTTTACAAGTAAACAATAAAATACGTCCTTGAGACACCCTACCTTTCTGGACATTTCCAGGCAACCACGTCGGGCAAACCGACAATTGAAACTAAAAAAATCACTAAACCAATTAAACAAATCGAGAACTCCGACATTCGCTAAACAAACTAGAAATAAAACACGAAACACCCAACACAAACTAACAACACACCCACTACAACAAAAAAACACATACCATCATTCCACCATCCTCGGGGGGACTTCCTCTCATATGAGCCTAAGCAACTCAGCGAGCACTACTCCTCGATCATCTCTTACGTGGGGTACAGTTAAAAGAGTAAAGCGTATCGTATCCGATAATCACCCAATCCTGGGTTTCTCGGCGTGTCCCAGTTCATAGAGAACTCACAGACGAAGCTGGTCTTGGTATTACCTAAGGGAAAATCCGCAAGAGCCCGACAAAAGCAACCAAAATGCAGACCGAAAAACGTCAACACGAGATAGATCAGGAGAGGGAAACAGATTTAGGGTCGAAACCCCATATCAAAAACCTCTCCCATCTACCGACCTAGCCCATAAAACCGACCTCCACCGCCAAGGACTCGCCAGTAAGAACTTGGCTGCCGGCGAGCTGAGAGAATGGCCGACGACAGCCCACAGCGGTCCAGCGAGACACCACCGTCCAAAAACCACCCCGACGGAGTCACCACGCGCTGACCCACCGGCCACCACGAGCCTTGATCCTGAATCCCAGCCACCACGAGCCACCGTCGATGACTCCAGCCAACACGAACCACCGCTGCAGCTCCTAGCCCACCACCTCGGCCTCCTCCGGCACCGTCCACCCCCGCCAGATCTAGACAAAACCAGATCTGGTTCACTGACGACACCACCCGGGCGTCACCTACCATCCACGATCTCCAGAGCCCCACCCCATAACCACTACGAGCCTAAAGTAAGGATGGTCGCAGGCGCGCTGAAGCTAGAGACCGGTAGCGCCGCCGGCGACCCAAGGGTGACCGAGGAAAAAAGAAGACTTGGCCGGGGAGAGAGAGAAAAAAAGTTAGGTTTGATAATGAACCAAATTTTATGAAATTCTCAAATTTTAAATCGTTTTGACTTATCAATTTTTGGTTGAATTTTCTTTGACTCGATTTTCATGAAATTCTCGCATCATAGGCTTTATTTGACTTATTATTTGTTGAACCAATATTTTTATATTCAATTAATAAATATCGATAACTTAAATTAACCAACGCATTCAAATTAATCGATTTTCGATTCAATTTTATTTATCAATTCTTATTTTATAAATCAAAACCAAATAGATGAAGTTTCAAAATGTTTTTAAACTAAATCAAATGTCTTGGTTCGATTCGGATCCCTCTAATTTGGTCTGTCGATTATATTTGGACAGCTACCAAATGAAAACTACCTTTAAAATATCAAAAGTAAAAGTTTAATCTCTTGTACCACTCTACATCTATGTTCTAAAATTAAAATAAATATTTTAAATTATTGAATGATAACAAGTTCATGTGTCAAAAAAATATCAATTAACCAATTCACAATTAACCTAATTTTTTTTTGAGAAACAGAATGAATCCAATTAAATTTTATTATTATAATCAAAGTTATGTAATGTTTAATCTCAATAAAAATTTCTCTCCATTCGCTTATAAAAACGTAAAATCAAGAAGGCCATTCCATTTTATCTCTATTCTCACGTGTCCAAGAAACCACAATAATTTTAATGAGGTTTAAAATATTATTAATAGCTTTATTAATCACAAAATAATAATAATAATATTATTTAATTAATAGTTAACATACTTTTTCTACATATGAGTAAATTAGACGTTAGTTTTGGAACCACAAACAAGTCTAGAAAGCAACGAGAAGTCAACACCCACAGATTGTGATCACAAGAACAAAAAGTCATACGAACCAACGGTGGATGGGATAGGAAGGGTCATGCAAACCAACGGTGGATGGGACGGGAAGGGTAAAATGGGGCCCACAAAAAACGAGTGTGTATTTTCCCGGAAAGTATAAATGGAACGAACCCGAAGAACAAGCCTTCAATTTTTTTCAGATCAAACCAATCCACTCTTGTAATCTTCTTCATGTTTTTTTCTTCTCCGCAAAAATTAAATAAATAATTAAATACTTGTTTTCATTACCATAATTTTCCGTTTTTCTTATTCTTACAAAACAAAATCACTATAATTAAATTGTTGAGAAAATTAACGTCTTTCACTATCAGTCTATAATTCCTCCAGACATTACATCAGATAAAAAAGATTATTTTTTTTTTGGTGTGAAACTTGCAATATTTTCTGTGTGTAAATTTTCTCAATATTAAATGTATTTTTTGTTGCATTAAAGTTGATCTGCACACAATTGGGAGGAGCGGAGAGAAGAGAGAAAGGGTGGGGGCATTTTCAGAGGAGGACGAGCGAGCATGCCCTCTGTTCGGATTTTGATTGTGTCTCCTCTCAGATCTTAGCTTTTTGTTGGATTTCCCATCTGGGTCTTCTTCAATCTGCGATTTTGTTGAGAATCTGGATTTGGGTTCTCGTCTTTTTGGGAATTGGTATGAGTTTTTGGATCTGATGTGACTGAATTTGCTTCTGGGTCTTTCTCTGATGCTCATGGTTTTGTTTGTTTGTCATTTGATTGTTCTTACAAGGATCTGATATTTGTAAATTGATTCCCAGATTGTTTATGTTTGTATCTGACAGGAAAATTGCTGGTTTGGAGTGATTGTTTGTCTGAATAAGGTATTGTTGTTCAGTTGATCTTTTTGCACCAGCATTTCATTCTGTTTGTGGACTCACATTTTCACAGTCGGTGAAAGAGAGTGTGTTTGGTTCTTCATCATTGCATTCAATTTTCATTGGTGCTGATTGTTTAGCTTGATTATGATGGTCCATTGTGTTTCTGGATTGGATCCGCAATGGAATGTCTTTTTCTGGTGGGAATGTGTGGTGGTTAGCAAAACACTTGGCTTCTTTTTTTTTCGATTCTGTAAGATTTGCATTTGTAAATCTTTAAACTTTGGATTGCTTGATTTACTTTTTACGTGTAGGGAAAATGCAATCTGACAGTGGTAAGTTATTCATTGGTGGAATATCATGGGATACCAACGAGGAGAGGCTGAAGGAGTACTTCAGTAGTTTCGGAGAGGTTGTGGAAGCAGTGATTATGAAGGATAGGACCACGGGCAGAGCTCGTGGTTTTGGATTTGTTGTTTTTGTAGATCCTGCTGTTGCTGATAGAGTGATAAAGGAGAAGCACAATATTGATGGTAGAATGGTAAGTTCTTCATCTCAATTCACACCTCTACTTCGTTGTGAGTACGTTTGTCTCTGGTTCTTCTTATTTAAATTCTTGTTGACAATTCCCAAATTCTAATTGGCATGAAATCGGCTTCCTGGGGTTGTCAATTTAAATCCGTTTCAAAATGAATCAAGTGAACATCCCATTTTCTTACTTGTTACATTATAGATTTTATTTCTGACTTTTACCTTTTAGTAGCTCAAGTTATGTTTGAAGACTTGGTATTTGTGTTTATGCTATTTCTGGATGAGCTTGACATTATTGAATTTGATATCCTCAGGTTGAGGCAAAAAAGGCTGTTCCTAGGGATGATCAGAACACGTTGAATAGAAGCAGTAGTAGCAACCATGGTTCTCCTGGTCCAGGTCGTACTAGAAAGATATTTGTAGGAGGTTTAGCATCAACTGTCACGGAGACCGACTTTAAGACGTATTTTGATCAGTTTGGAACAATAACAGATGTCGTGGTCATGTACGACCACAACACCCAGAGGCCGAGAGGGTTTGGTTTCATCACCTTTGATTCAGAGGAAGCAGTGGACAAGGTTTTGCACAAGATTTTTCATGAACTGAACGGTAAAATGGTTGAGGTCAAGCGTGCGGTTCCTAAAGAGTTATCACCTGGTCCCAGTCGCAGCCCACTTGGAGGCTATAATTATGGTCTCAGCAGGGTCAATAGCTTTCTTAACGGTTATACTCAGGGTTACAGTCCAGGCCCAGTCGGAGGGTATGGACTTAGAATGGATGGTAGGTTCAGTCCGGTTGCTGGTGGTCGAAGTGGGTTCCCTCCATTTGGTTCTGGTTACGGAATGAATTTCGAGCCAGGGTTAAGTCCGACTTATGGGGGTAATGCGAATTTTAATGGCAATCTCAGCTATGGACGGGGAGTGAACCCTTATTATATTGGGAATTCAAATAGATATGCTGGTCCTATAGGTTATGATGGTGGCAACGGAGGAAACAGCTCTTTTTTCAGTTCACTGACTCGTAACTTGTGGGGAAATGGGGGTCTTAATTACAACACAAACTCTCCAAATTCCACTCCTTACATGGGATCGGGAAGTGGGGGCATTGGTGGAAGCACATTTGGTAATGGTGCAGTTAACTGGACTCCTGGAATTTCAGGCCAGGATGGAGGAAATAATGCTCCTAACGGTAATCACAGTATGGGTTATGGAGGAGGTGGAAATAACAGTTACGGTTTAGTTGCTGGAGGTTATGGAAAGAATACCGGTACAGGAGTGGCCCCAACACCATCATATTCTGCGTCAAATGGTGGTTATGATGGACCCTTTGCTGACTTCTATGGTGGTGGCTCGGTCTATGAGGACCCAACCTGGCGATCATCAAATTCTGAACGAGGTGGACCAGGCCCCTTTGGTTATGGACTTGACAGTGCAGCTCCAGAGGCCCCGGCTAAAAACTCTCCTGGTTATGTTGGTGGTTATAGTGTTAATAAAAGACAGCCAAATACAGGTAAGAGCTCTTAATTAATATCCTCGTCAGCTTCTCTCTTAGTCTGCTTAGTACTATAGTTTAAATGCAGTAATACGTTATCTGAACTTCATAGAACTATAAATTGCTGTTTTGTTCAAGTTATAAACGAATGACCTAGATTTGATCATGAATATATGGTTTAATCATACAGATGCACTATGTTATGGTAGGTTTAGTTAAAATAGGATTTTGGGTAGTTTGGTCTCCCCGGCGTTTGCCATGAGGTATTGCAGCTAAGAGTAAAAAAAGTATACGTAACGGCAATCTTCTACTTATATTCATAATCGTCATTACAGGAAAACGATAATGCTGTTTATTAGAATCTGTCCTTCTGTGTGTATATGCGAGTTGTCATTTTTGTGTGATTCCTAACTCCATTCTAATTCCCTCATATTGCCTTATTAACATTCCTATTCTAAAAATGGGAATCAACATATGTTTATGAGATGGTTTGGCAAGGAAAATGAGAATAAAAATAAAGCTAAATGACACACAAATGATGCTGATTTCCTTTCCCATTCCAAAAACTGCTATACAAACACAGCCTTAGTTCTACTTCTCCCCATAGTAATGGTGCTTCTGAGATGAGTATTTTTCTTTAGCTTTATTTTTAAAAATTACATTATCAGATATATTGGCTGAAAGAAGTAAAAAATATTGTTTTCTTTAATGGTACCGCCTGACTGTATCTTGGATGGATTTGCATTGATGTCTATCTGCTAAATGGGTATAGTTTAGATGTCTAAGCCTAATATTGAGGGTGATAGTATATCTATCGTATGTTTTTAGTGGAAGCCGTTTACCTGCTAAGAGATTTGATTTCAGACCGTGCAAGGATTAATTTTTGAGTTTGAAGTAGCAACCTAAACCTTTATATTTGATTATTCAGAGAAATGCATATATTTGGGCCATATTGTTTGTACCATTCATTGCCAATGCCATTGTGTTCAGAACTTTGTGTTTTTGGTTTCAGTCGTATATAGTAATGCATACCTTTTGACCCCTACACTTTCTTTTCCTTTTTACCTCTATCTTCAGGCATTGCTGCATAAGACTACTTTGGATATCGCGATAAGTAGGGAAGATACTCTGGCGAAATGTGTATTCCACACATTACATTTCAGTCGGAGAAATCTGGTTGTCTAGCTCTAACTGCAGTAACTGCCTGTTTTGGAGCATAAAACTTAGAGATAAAAGGATTTTGTGCTGAGGCTCGAGTTTTTGAGTTACCATTTATAGTTGTTTTTTTGTTGTCGGTATTTTTGAGTGAGATGTAAAACCAGGTTGTGGATAGTATTATCATGCATCCCTGGTGAGGCGGCGATAGAACAAAGATATAGGCTATGGTTTATTTATTTTCATCAGCGTCTGTAACGACGTCCTTGGCAAAGATGGTTTTGTCCGAGGTGTGGTTTTTCAGCAAGGGAATCTTATTGATTTTACTAGTGTGAAACATTTTAGGGATACCCTAACCCTACTACTAGGGTCCCAAATAAGTTTCCAGTTATTCTGAATCAATCTTTTTTCCATTTGAATGTTTTCATGCTATAATATACTCTATATGATATGGGAACAGATATCATGTGGATTGTTGTACAAAAACCTAACAAGCACATTGGTCATACATTGTCTTCATCAAATCCACAAAGCAGAGAAGCATCCATCATAGTAGCTGTCTTATAATTCAAGTCAACTGTATAAAATGCTGCACCAACCTAGGACATAAGTTCATATGGAACATGAACATAACATAGATTGCAGAAACCAAATTCATCCCCAAAATCACACAGAAGTAGATTAACTCAGAAGTTTACACAAAGATAGACAGTGTACTAAGAAATTAACTTGCACAATCACAACAACATTTGTAATAGAACAAACAGTGATTTTCATTACCATACCAAATTTCCGAGCAGATAGGCCTAAGAAGATACTCCTCATCCATAGAACCGATCGAGCATGAAGTTCAGAAGAATGCTCTGCTCCCATAAAACAGCCTTGAATTCTTGCCCTTCTGTCCCTGTAATTTCTCATCAGAGCTTGTACGCTCCTCACTGCTATTCTCGCCTTCAGCGTTCACAGGGAGGTTCATGTTCGCCAGAGAAGCAGAAAATTGCTCCATGCTCTTCAAGTACATTTCCACTATCTCTTGCTGCACCACCATTTGGTCATTCTCAATATTCGCTCGTGCCAAGCCACTCCTGATATCTCCGTTGCTTTCAGATGGCATAATATCCCGATTGGGAGATTGGGATGTGGCCGAGGCTGAAACAGATGGAGACCCATTAACCGAGTTACTGCTAGGAACACTCTCAGCTGTTGGGTTGCCGTTGGAGAAGCCTTGCACTAAGCGAACACCGATTTCATTTAAGTCATCGCCGTTCTCTGCATTGCTCAAGCTCTCACAGCTTTGTGAGACACCAAAGCACTCTGAAACCATCATGTGATTTTCTTGTACAATCTCCGGATCTGGAAACTCGATCCTATTGAGCTCACAAGGAACTGAACTTTCCCCGTCCGCTTTTGCAGTTGATGATGAAGTAATATCCATAACTTCGGGTGAAGCTCCAGAGTAAGTCAGTGACAGCTCGACAGAACCAGATGGGGTTTGATCCAGATCACACGCGAACAGAGAAAATGCTCGAGCTAACTTCCCGTTTGCTGCCAGAACGTCTGAAAGAGGAACCAAAGCGAATCCTAATAGTTGGTCTTCGAGATAGTTCCTGATCCTGCTAAACATCCATATCTCACACTTTAGAGATGAATCGACCGTTCTGACATCAAGACAGAGGTTTTCATTAAAGACTGGATTCCTTCCCCCACCATTAACGATCTGGGTTGAGACACTCTTATTGGGATCACTAGTCATATAAAGCTTGGCATAGACGTCTTGCTTATGGTATATGCATATATTGTGGATATCAGTTGCTTGGTGCATGTGAACTTCAAGAACTCCAATAACCCCAGAATTTTCCATTACAGTACCATCTCCACGAACCGAAAGATTCCTAAGCAACTTGCCCAAGTTCTGAACGATAGAATCGGATTTAGGCTTCGAAGACTCTAGCACAACCATGGAATTTGACAACATGACTGATTGTCACCTAAAAATCAGTACCCAGATCCTAACCAGAGCTAAAACAGAAAACAAACCTTCCCAAAACCCAAAATCCTAACTTTATCTGAAAGAAGAAGCAAATTTGTGTGCCTTAAATAGGAAGTGCTTAAATTTCAAAATTCAACAGCAGCCAGATGAAGAAACAACAATTGCTGGCAGTGTTTCTGTTGACTTTCTAGCAGCCCTAAATCTCAATCAACTGCTAAATACTACAAAACAATGGTCAAATTCACACATCAGAAGACAACAAGAACTGAACTTTCAACACATCCCAATAATTAACCATGTTAGATGTAGGGTCCTAGAACAAAATTAACCAAACAATACAAACTAAAAATCAAAACTTTAGGGAAAATGATCAAAACCCAGAAGGCTATCTCTTGCAAACTTACAGTTACAGCCCAAAACTGCAGACCAAGAACCCAGAAGCCAAAATTCTGCAGTCTAAATCTTCAAAGTGAAAAGGGATTAAAACCCTAAAACCTTCCAAATCCACTCAACAGTTCTGATCAAAGTGAAATGGGGAAATCAAAATATAAGAGACAATAGAGGAGAATCAAACAAACTCACTTGAGAAGAGTCTGATGATTGATTACCTTTTTCTCTCTTGTACACTCATTTTCTAATTTTTCTGGATGGCTGACAGATGAAAGTGCCATATAAATTCATATTATTTTATTGGGCTTAATTTGTCTCTTTTACCATTTTCATTTCTGTACATAAAGAAGGTACTAGCTATCCTATTAGTCAGAACTTAACTTAATTGTATTAAATAACTAGAATGTTTAAAAATTCAATTCTGATAATGATGCGTTAAGTCGACCATATTATAGTCAGAACTATAAGCCAATTGATGATACACAAAATTAATTGGCCGGATTGTCTACAGTAATTATTGTTCAACTTTAGAAAAATAACATAGAAAATGTCATAATCTGATCTTTGAAATTAATATTTAATTGAATTCTGAGGTATGATAACATTCTATTTACCAGCTCACATTCTTTGAACCCAAGAGTCACTAAGTTATAAACATGTATATTTAATTCTAATCCCTTGTAGGTATCATTTTAACTTATTAACATGAAATAATAAATATTTGTTGTGTACTGTAGGGCATGGTAACATATTATTTAAATTTACCATTTTAAAAATAAAGACATAATAAAATGAATTTTTTGACATGTCATTTTCATTAGAATTCTTATCTGTTGTCGTAGAAAATGACGGTAGTAAATTATTTACTTTATTGGAAGATAAGGTGTTTTGCATTTATGTATATCTTTATTTACATAATATGGTCATGTTAAGGATAATTTGGTAATTCTATAAAACAATAGAAAATTTCTTGACAAGTCAAGATGGCCGAGTTGGTCTAAGGCGCTAGTTTCAGGTACTAGTTCAAAAGGGCATGGGTTCAAATCCCATTCTTGACAAAAAATATAATTTAGTTTTTTTCTTTGTATTTTCTAAGTTTCACATCTTCTATTAGTTAAGTTTAGAATCTATTTCAGCTTTGCTTTCTCTTAATTTTTTTTTAAATTAATGAAATTGATTTAATCACACCGATCAATATATACAAACAATTGTAGATTGATCCTACATCAATAATTTCATCTTTGATTAAATCGTATATCGACATAATCAAATGTTAAAATTTTTACACTCATGTTAGTGGTTTGTGAAATTAATTATTTTACTTCAATTCTAAAATCTTGACATATTTCAAAATGAAAAATTAATTAAATTGAAATTGATCGACTCAATTTAATCGTGGGCCGACCCTAAATTACTAAGCCCTCAACTTTTGCCAATTGAGCAAAAAAGAAAGCATGATCATCACATGAAGTCCTTTAAACAAAAACATAGATTTAATTTGGAATTAAAGCAACAAAAAAAATGATGAAATGAGTAACTTGTGAATGAAGACACCATATCAATTATGACCTATATAGTTTTGCACTAATTAAGTATAATTCCACTATTGCCCTTGTCGGACCCCCCAATATTACTAATCAACCCTTCCCTCCTCATCTTGTCCTCTTTGGACCTCCTGCAGAACACGACCCACGCGTTCACCTCCAGTGCCACGCACGCGCCGAGTATCGTCGACAGGCTCAGGCAATAGGCGAGCTTCGCGTACGATCCACTCGCGCCCATCACCTCGAACCCCTGGAACACGTTCACCACCCCGATCACCACGCACGCGTACCCGACAAAATGATGGTACGATTTCCAATACTTTCGGAACTTGTTGGTCGTCCTCGGCCGGAACAGCAGCGCCGCCGTCTGGAGCGCCGCCAGGAACACCACCGCGAAGCCCAGCTTCCGGTGCAGCCCGCGGGTCACCCCGGGCGACATCTCCCCCAGCCGGAGCCCGACCGCGAACCCGGCGGTCCCGAGGAGGAACCCGGTCAGCTGGACGCCGGCGTGCGCGTAGAACCACGCCGGTCCCAGGGAGGAGAAATGCCGGAGGTACCTGAAAAAGTGTGTAAATCCCCTTTAGAGTTTATTGATCGAGTGATTGTGAATTACAATATATAATAAGTTCTATAAACTGAGAACGGACTATCTTGATCGACCACATACTATTCGATGGACGACCTTGATGTTAGGAATTACACCTGTAAGTCCAGGTCCCACATCGGAAGTGTACAAGTATAAAGAGAGTTTATATACACATTAGACTCAATACCCACTAAGCTAGTCTTTTGGGTCAAAGGCGAGCTCTAATGTGTGTATGGACTTTCCTTGTGGTGTGCTCCTCTTTGATAAGGCCCAGTTCTCCCCAACACTTGATCAATCACCGACTATATATGGACAATTACAGACTGCTTGATGGGCGACCACGGTCAACCAAAGACAAAAACTGACCATGGGAGACCTTGAGCGTCGTCAGTCGACAATAAACATCTACGATCGATTATATATTGTCCATGGGCGATCTTGGTCGACCATGAACTTCTTTGATAAGTTCTTTTGTATAAAAAACAATTAAAGATAATAATAAGAAAAAAAGTATATTACTGATCCCTAATATAACAATAGAAAAAATATACGTAAAATAATAATAATAATAATAATATATGATATATCTAACAGTACCGTGCCGCGACGGCCCCCGCCGGGAGGAGCACCCCCCACGACACCGCGTTCAAAACGGCGTGGACGGTCTTTAGGTCGGCGCCAGCAACGGGTACGGAGCCTCTGTCGGCGTCTCCAGCGAGGTGGTCGACGGTGGCGGCGGAGGAGAGGTCGGTGGAGGTGGTGGGATGGATGGTGGGGGAGTAGCCCTGGACATACAACCCTCGGTTCCACACATGGTGGAGCTTTGTCTTGTTGGGGTTGTTGAGTTTTATGGTGGCGAAGATCTGCACGGAGGCGCCGTCGTGGACGGTGGCCATCTTGCCGCCGTAGAGGGCGGCGGAGGAGGAGATGACGCGGTGGTCGTCGTGGCGGTCGTTGAGGGGGCGGGAGAGGAGGGGGGACTTTTGGAGCTTGACGGATGAATCGAGAATATAAGGGAGGAGGAGGAGCTTGCCGGAGTTGGGGTCGGGGAAGGCGAGGAGGGCGCGGGTGCCGGTCATCTCGGGGGAGACGGGGTTGAGGCCCCAGGCGACCCAGCCGGAGGGGGAGATGAAGGACCCGAAGAAGGCGAGGTCGAGGGTGGAGTTGTGGGGGTGGAAGGTCCAGGCAAGGGAGGCTTGTTGGGTTGGGAGTGTCATGCACTTTTGGAATGTTTTGGTGGAGGTGATGGTGCTGCAATGTGCACCAATTGTGCTTTGGAGGTTGAGAGAAACTAAGAGCAAGTGGAGGAGGAAAGTGATCATGGTGGAGTGAAGAGAGGGAGTGAATTTGGTGTGAGACCAATTTAGGCTCATTTTATGTAGTTGGATTAGAGTATAGTCATGATGATTTTGCAAAAAAGTATGATCAATTTGAGAGTGAGATTCAGACGAGTAACGGATAATGATGACGAATAAAATTCTGGATATGATAAGGACATATTTCTAATATATGTTAAGAAATTGATCACGATTACATACCCATTTTGAATTTTTGTTACTATTTTCTTAGAGGGTAGAATTTTTTCACAGCAAAACGTAACACTCTAGGACGATAAGGTAAAAAATGAAGATCGTTAAAGACGTTTTGAGCCTATCTATTTGATATGGGTATAGAAAGTGGTAAATTGAGAAAGGATAAAAAAGTTGAAGTGTACTTGACTTGACTTGAAAGGCAAGTTACTAGTGGTTGAAATTGGGTGGGTATTGTAGTTTAGTGGAGTGATAGAACGAGAAATGGTTGTTGTTGGTGGCGAAAAAGATTTTTGTTTAGTTTGGTAATGATAACAAGTGTAGTGTGCATATATCAAAAGTTATGAACATTTGTTACTCAATTGGGATTGAGGTTGTCTTTGAAGCCAAGTGACCGTGTAATGATTTTTTCCCCTTCATTTTTTAACTTTAAAAGGGTTTTTTGCGCTAAAGCAAATAAGAACTTTATTTATATTCCAAAGTGAGTATTTTACGACTATTTTACAGGTTAAGTTTTCATTTTCACTTAATTTTTTTTTATTATACCAAATGTATTTTGATTGTTTAGTAATTTCAATGCAAGGACTTTTACTCGTCTTTTGACTTGTACTTGTATGTTTGTTTGTATAAAATTTGCATGATTAGGATATAGATCAACATACATTTTAATCTTTAGCTCAAACTATATATATATACATTATATTTAAATTTTAGAGCTCTCTAACTATTATTTTATTCAAGAAAGCATATTACGGGATTTATCAGTGCATTTAATACAATATTTAAAAAACCGCCAACTTGTTAGGTTAGATTAATTCTCGATTAAATTGATTTATTTTTTTTGTTTAATCTTCGACTAGTCTTCAAAACGTCATTTTATGTCGATTAGCGCCTAACATTTTAATTTTACACTGATTTAACATATCATTATAGAATGGGAATTAATCTTCTTCAAGAAGATTTTTCTTCGTTGTATATATTAAAATTTTCTTGTCTCTATTGGGTACAACGTTGTGTTAACATCTTCCTAAGCCGATACAAGAAGATTCAGGGTCCCCGTGGACTCCATATTCTCCCCCGACGTCTCGTGGATCTGAGGAACACCGTCCGAGACCGAACTCCCGGCCTGCCAAACATGATTAACGTTGTTCCCATCCTTCAACGGGCCCACGACCGCAAAAATAGTCATCTCGTGGTTGAAATACTCGGCGGAGACGTTGGCGACGCCAATGCTGAGCTCCCCGGGCAGCATGGAGGGGTTGTAGCCGGTGATCGGGGTCGTGTACGCGGTGATGATCCCGTCCGAGTCATGAAACGCAACCAATGCCTGCGTTCCGATCATCCTCGTCCCGGTCGGGTTTATCCCCCACGCTATCCATCCCGCGGATGATTGGGCCGCCCGGTACGCGACGCGGAAGGTTTTCGAGGAGGGAATGCGGTGCCAGTGGATGTGGGCTCGCAGGACGGGGAGGTCGGTGCAGGACTCGAAGACTCGGTCGCTCGAGAAGGTGTGGTTGGTGCAGGTTTGGGCGGAGGAGAGGTCGACAGAGGAGACGGCGATGAGCAAGAAAGTGGTTATTACATAGTTTTTGGCCATATCAGTGTGTTTTTGTTTATCGGCGAATAAAACGATTATATTAAAAATTAAAAAAATCGATTCCCGAGGTGAGAAAAGAAAATACAAAAATAGGGAATTAAAATGAGAACTGAAAAAAAACGATACTCTTAAGAAGCAACTTGAAGAAACGATGATTTATGATGTGCGTGAATCTAACAATATTGATTAGGAGTTGGGTTTCTTCTGTTTATAACAATATTGACGGAGTGTTTCATTGTTTTTGTGTGATGGTGTTTCCTTTTCTCCTATAAAGTAACTACAATTTTGTTTGACTTGTGCATGATCAACTAACTAGGAACTAACAGGAATGTTCAGGTAGCTTCTAGTTTGCATATGTTTACTATGGTGATTTGAGGTTCATTTTAATGTGAATCTCCTCCTCAATTGATGGGTTTAAGTTCAAATGAGGTCACTCATGCTGCCTACTAGGAATCAATGGTTGAACCATGAAATTTTCGGAGAGGGCGACATATGTTATAGCAATAAATATAAGTAAAATTTTGTGAAATATATATGTTAGAATTTAAAATTTTATGATTTAACCGAATTCTCTACCCAACAGATCAGAGTATCATCTTCGAATTCTTGTGATGCATTTACCGAGTTGTCCTCCTTTCTTTATTCAAAAAAAGAAAAGCGTGCGGAATTATCTTATCTAACCAATTAGTGATTACAATTTTTGTATTGATCAAAAAATAGAAAGATCGAATTCCTCTGGGCCAAAATCGAAACTTTAGCTTATCAACTGAAATTTTTTCTTTAATCAAGAATAAAGACGTGCAATTTTCGAACAAAATTGTGTTTGAAATTTCCAAAATTCCGGACCTGGGTGCGGCTGGCCTTCTCCCGCTCCCGCCCCAGATGGAATATGAGAAATCCGGCAATTTAGGCTCGTTGGAAATCTAGAATTGGGTTTCCCGAACTGAAAAAAAAAATGTTCACATGTTAAGGAAACAACAATACGAATAATTGTAACACAAACACATGGAGAAACCAATTTGTTACCGAACATGCTTAAAATCTTCGGATACATTGAGTTTGTAATCTACATGTTTCGTTCGAAAACGGCGTCATTTTGAATTTTGGTAAATTATTGTAACAACTAAGGCTCAAACCCAATCCCTCCGTGATGTATTGGACACAACCAACCAACCACTATACCACCTCACTTCACTTTGATGCTCTATTTTGAGCCACTAATTACCATATAATTTAGAATAATAAAAACATGCTCTGTTAAGGTTTGGATGAATTTGTTCCTGTGACTAATTGGGTATGTAACTTTATGTCAATTAGTGTTACTATTGGAGTAGTCCGAGGTCGAATTCAGTGTGGCGAAATTTCTCCGATACCTAAAACCCCAAATACACATAGTGACATGATTTGAAGTTTGAAATTTAACTGAAAACGTGTTCGTCTTTCAATTTTAGAAACTAATAATTTTCATCTAAATATTTAATTTTGAATCTACTATGTAAGCTAAATATTCACTTCTGAAGTGATACTTTTTATAAAAATAATTAGTTAAATAAAATAATTACAAATGCATGTCATTGTTGTAATTAAATGTAGACACATGTCAACTCCACCTTTGAGGGCAGTTTTTTTCTTCTTACTTTCACTGTAGTATGCTAGCAGATGCACACTGAATCTAGCAGATCTAGTTTTCTAATGTATATTATGAATTTCAAATTTAAAATACAATAAAAATATAAAGAAAGGTAAAATATTTAAATTTTAACATTATATTAACAAGAATTTATAATCAATTGATTGATTCCTTTTTTCTATCCATATTTTTACCATTCATTTATTTAATATGCAAAACCTTTTTAATTAGTTGTGATTAAAAAGTTAAATATTCGAAACTTTGATAAGTTGGTTGAATTTAATTCGTAAGAATATTTGAATTGAACCCTCGCAATGAAAACAAACTCTCGCAAACCGTTTTCTTCAATATTTAATCAATCATATAATTTTTTTTATTATAATAAAGATATAATTTAATAAATATTTATGGGGGAAATTAAATAAACCAAATAAGTCGATACAAATTTAAGTTTGATTATCTTTTCTCAAGTTAAATTGGAACTAACTTATTCTTTATAAATATACTAGAGTTGTAATTGTTTTCAGTGAGAGAATTCTAGTCTCTGAAATACTTTTGTGTAACCTTAAGATGAGCCTGATAATTTGTCCACATGTGAAAATTATCTTTAATGGTGTAAGAGACTCGAGTCAAACTCATATTTGTCAGGTCTCGTCTTGGCTCGTAAAAGAATTAATTTTTCTAAACTGAACTCGAACTTAACTAGATAACATTTAGTACAAGTCAAACTCAAGTCAATTAATTCTTTTTTGAGACAAACCGAGACCTGAGATATATATGAGTTTGACTCGACTCACATGCACCATCAAAAAAAATTTATATGCGAACATATTATTAGGCTATTTTATGACTACGTAAAAGTATTTCAAAGACCGGAACTTTGTTATTGGACAAGGTGTTTACAACTAGTATATGTAAAAATAAACAAGTTCCAGTTTGACTTAAAAAAATAATCAAGCTTGAATTCACATTGACTCATTGGATTTATTTATTTATCCTCATAAATATCTATTACAAATTATACTTTTATTTATAATTATAAAAATCATATGATTAATGAAGTATTAAAAAAGCGGTTTGCAAGAGTTCGTTTCCATTGTAACTTTACGAGGGGCTCAATCAAATATTTTACGAATTAAATTCAAGTGACTTATTAAATATTCTGACTCTTATATTTTTTCTAAATACAACTAATTAATGTTGGGTTATAAATTTAATTTGGTAGGAATGCATTCCAATAACAACTATACACACCTTACAAAAGAATATAAAAATAATATTCAATAGCATCCGTAAGATAGTAATCTTTAATAGCGGATATAATTAGTCGTAATTATCATCAAATTAGTAGAAAAAGCGTATAATAGTCGATAACCTTATTCAAATTCCAAACCCTAAATTCAACATTATTTATTTGTGACTGTGTCTTACCAAAATCACAAAATGGATACAGAAAAGAAAAGAGCACCGCTACGTACAATGCCGTCATTTGATTTACTGGCTTTATGAGATTCTAGGGTTCGTAGAATTGATTTTACTAGGGTTGGGCATGATTTCAAAACCGGACTGAACCGGATACGAGTCCTCGGTTCTCAACCCGTTTCCCTGGTTCGGTTCCTCAATTCTACCAGTTATAACCGATCGATTTCTTTATTTTGTTAATTATGCGGTTTAATGTACAAATTAGACGATTTTTATATAATTTTAGGCAAAACATGAAATTTATAATTATTATGAACAGTGTGTTTCGTAACACGATTTGCCAACTTTAAATTATTATTTTTCCTGTGTTTTTCATAATATTTTATGTAAAGGTTGAGACCACCCTGTACTATGTACCTATTTAGCACAATCAGTATCACGCCATGATTGTGTTTTGTTAAGAACTATTGTTTAAAGTGGTAACATTAATGAAACATATTAACTGATAAATTTCATTATATTTCATCGTTATTTAACCGGTATGAAAATGAAACATTTTAAGTAATAACTTCATTATATTTCATTGTTTTAAAGTAGTATTTAAATGAAACGTTTTAATTGATAATTTAGTCATGTTTCATTGTTATATAAAATTGGAAATGTCAAAATGAAAATTAAATCTATGACAATTATGAAATAAAAATAATTTAAAATCTAAAATAATAAAATGAAATCGAGAACCTTTGCAGTTGAAATCACATAAAATAAAAATATATTGTGTTTATGTCTCATATCAACAAAAATAAATTGATAAACACATTAAAAAAATTTATTCTGTATGAAATCTATAAAATCGTGCTTATGTGACTCATATCAACAAAAAAATAATAATAAGCACATTAAAGAAAATTGAAATTCTCAATTGAAATCACATAAAATGAAAAAATATTATATACGTTAATTCATGAAACCAATATACGTTAACCGAAAGTGATCACAATGAAATAAACATTTATTAAAATACATCTTTAATTCGTTGTATCAAAATGCAACGAGACACAAACACTGGTCGAAGTTTGGGAAAGATTGTCGTGAATTACTACGCCATGGCTGCTCACCAATGATCATTATTAGCTTTTATTTTCTTATGTAATGTGTGAGTTCTTACTTACATATGAAATAAAGGAATGTTAAAAAATATTAATAAAAACAAATTAATCAATATATTATAAATTAACGTTAATAAAATATTATAAAATAATTTTTTAACTTTCGTTATACTTTTATTGTTCATTTTTTTCTATTTTAAAATTGAAAATTGGAAAATATATTAAAATAACTAGATGTGCGTGGTTAATATCTTGAGATCAAAACTGCCCTCAAAAGTGTCTATCAACGGTCCCAAACATATATTCTAAATTAAGTCTGATTACAGTAGTATACATTTGTAATAATATTATTTAATTACGTTATTTTCATGAAAAAAATCCTTCAAATTAGGGATAGTTATGTAGAATTGGGTGATGGTCGAGATTGCATGTGTAGTTTACACTACATATTAATCGAATTTGACGAAATTTAGTAAGATATAACAACATTCACTATCAGATTTTGCATCAGTGACGGCGCACATTTAGAAAGTGTGCCGTTACAAATTAGATTTGTAACGGCGCACGTTGAATGTGCGCTGTCACAAATCTCAGTGACGACGCACATTCAGTGTGCGCTGTCATTATTAGAGTAATGGTGTACAAAAAATTGTACGCCGTTAGTGATTTCACTTTATAATGGCGCACAATGGAATGTGCGCCGTTACCAAAATATTGACCGTTGACTAGAACTTTACCATTAGACGTTAACGGTCGGAAATCGAGTCGTTGGTGTTACCGTTAATTTGTAACAACGCATATAGGTATGTGCGCCGTTATCGAGTAATTTTGTAACGGCGCACTCCCATATGTGCGCCGTTACAAATGAAATCTATAAATGTTGGCAGCACTTCCTACAGAATCTCCACTTTTATTTCCCTCCCACAACTTTCCCCACACATCTTCCTCCCGAGAAGGGTATTTTCGTAATTTTGGTGAAAGCTGGCCGACTATTTTTAAAAACCGAGTACCCTATATTAATTCTCCCCCACAAATATTAGCATTCTTATTATCGCTCTATATTATCTATTGGATTCAGAATTGCGGGAATTAGAAGGTGTGTACATTTTGAAGTAATGTATTTTAATTCATGTCATTCAATTTAAAAATATATATGATGTATATTATTATTTTATAATAATTTATAAATGCTACATAAAATAGATCAGCGATGGATATGATCCGTAAAAATGAGTGAGGAATGGATACATGGACTAAGTAGTTTTGTAAAATTTGCGAAGCAAAACGCTCCAAGAGATGGCGTGAGACGTTTCAAGTGTCCGTGCACGGGGTGTTGTAATTCAGCTTGGCACGATATGGACACCATTTGCAATCATATATTAAAGAAAGATTTTCTTAGATCGTATAATGTGTGGTTCCATCACAGCGAAGCTGAAGAAGGTAGTTCGAGTTGCAATTGGGATATAAGTATGATGCCAACATCGGGGAATCGGTGTTGTTCGACGTTGGACAACAATCCAATGTATGTTGATCGTGTGCATCAGTTCGTGGACGTTGATCCTGTACAGCAGTTTGTGGATGATGTAGACCCAACTAGAGATGTAAGGGTTGACGAGGACGAGGACGAGGAAGGAGAGAACATTAATATAATAACCGAAGTCGAGGAAGGAGTCGCTAAGGCAACCATGACGGCATACAACCTGTTGGTGACAGAGTCGCAAAAGCCGTTGTACGAAACGACGTGCGCCGTGACTAGTGAGGACACTTCTTTAACAGCGATGTTAAGGATGTTGTCCATCTCTAATCATCACACTATCTCGACGGTACTTTTGTAACGGCGCACATACCACGTGGTATGTGCGCCGTTACAAAAGTACCGTCATCGTACTCCACACTGACGGCCACGTTAACTTGTAACGGTGCACGTGTGCGCCGTTACAAAGTTTAACAGCGTGTTTGTTACGGCGTACGGGAAAATGCCCGTTTGTACACCGTTGGAGTTTATAACGGCGCACAAAATGCTTGTAACGACGCAAAATGTGCGCCGTTACTAATGAAAAAAACTGTTAGTGATTATATTTAAGGTCATAATGAAATCAAATTTTTAGTTAGTTATGTGAAATCTAAGCATGTTTAGCTATAGTAAATCCCTTCATTTTACTATTATACTGGCACATACTCATATTCTAATGATGTAAAATATACTCTTAATATTTAATTACAGAAGCAAGTGTATTTGTAAGAAACGAAAGCAATATAATTTCTTAATTATAGTAGATTGTAATAAATCATGCACCACGATGACATATTTTTTTCAATTTTTTGAATATAAATTATGCGAACATGACAGAGAAGTTTAAATTTTGCGGCAATTCTGTCTGTCAATTATAGTATCAGCATCATGAGTCGAAAAATTAGCCTCAACATATCTCTTCACAGCTTTGTCGTTGTTATGAAATACTATACACAAGGATTTCATATAATCGAGAGGCAATTTATTTTTGCGTTCTAGAATCCTTTCATAGAGTCGTGCCTGATCTTCACATATCATGATTGGGATTATGTCGTTCTCTGTAGCCGGCCATTGTCCAGACGGATGACGAAGGTTAAATCTGATGCAATACTCTATGAAATGCATCGCGTGATCATCTGCAGAGATCATGAATGCGGAGAGAATCAAGAGAATTGTTAATAAAATAGTAGAAGTCGTTATTATATGTTACTTTTTTCAGTGTGGTGGAAACTAGTGAAACCAATTTATTATATTTTATGAGATTTTGATACAAGTAGAGTCTATACTTATAAGTGTAGTATATTCTAACGTAATTTAATAGCATGTTACATTTATATTGAGGTTTTTATAAGTTAAAAATATCTCAAATGTTTCTTTATAATTATATGTAAAAGGTATATTATGTTTTAAGTTTTAAAAGAAAATAATACGTTTAGTGTTTGATAACTTTAATATAGAACTGCGTTTTTTTTATGAAGTTACATTTATTTTTAATTATGAGTCTCATAACTTAAGTTGTATTTATCGTGCTTTTTAAAACAATTTATTACATATAACCAATGCACACACAAATTCACAGTGGACCCACTTCTGTCTTACTGGACATTATAGTTCATCCACAACACGATTATTCCATTCATACACACGTACTTAGTTGATACTCTCTGTTACATCTTCGCACATACACGATTTGATTTCCAAATGATTTGGACCATTGATTTGTATCTCATCCAATGGCTAGCGTTTCTCATTTGTTCAATCTTTTAAATGTTGGGAGTATTATTCTAATAACTAGTGTAATACACGCGCGATGCGCGTGTTACCCGTATAATCGTGTTAAATTAAACTTATAGTAGAGAACCGTGCTATGCGCGGTATTTTCCGTGAAAACTTATCAATATTTTCTAAACAAATATCAATTTTGAAACATAATTATATATCTGTCGGTAGACATATACTATATACACATAGTTGAAGATATCTTTCTATGAATTTAAATATAATGTTTTAACATTGTATCTGAGTACAATCAGAAGTAATGAATAACATTGTGCATCTCAAAACAAAGGAATAATGTGTTTTATTTAGATTTTTGAAATATTATTGTAAATATATCAATTTTGTATATGAGTATAAAAAACAACTGACATATTAGACATAAACAACACACATATTATGTATCAGTTAATTATGATGAGTTTTAAAAATGTATTAATCTAATCAAACTAAAATAACTCATTCAAAGTTATACTATACACATTAACAAAAACTCATTGTGGTAAATGTACTTAATTTAAACCTATATCTTCCCAAAGCACTATTTTGTGTACAAATATTACCAAGAGAATACAATAAACAATGTTGGCAAGAAAAAACACAATGATCATCATTACAAGACTTAATATAAAAAACAAACAAACCCTTAACTTCTTGTATAAATCTTTCCATCTAAAAAATACTCGACTTCATAAACATACTCCCAATACTTCAAAACAACAAGAAACACAAAAAGAACAATCAAAATTAAAAATTACACAATACAAAACAACAAACATAATACCTTTCACAATATTCGAGAATAACTGAAAACTACGGTTATTTTCAAAATCTAAATATAAAAATAAGTCAACAATCAAGAAAAAATTATGAAAGAATATAATTTTTATATTGGAACAATTTAAAAAATTATTTTATACCGTATTTTTTAAAAGTAAATTTAAAGACGCAACACGAAAGATTATAATAATAATGTTAAAATAAATTTAATATACTACACTATAAACCTATTAGAATCTTGTGTGTGAAATATTTTTACTCGTATCATGAATTAATAAAAAAATATAACGCAAACATATTTTTATTTTTGTTATGTCAATTAATTTGAATTCTTATAATTATAAATTTATTTATATTTAAAGTGGATTTTCTCAAGCATTAATCCATTTGTATTCAGCTCGTAACACCGTTTATTCAAGATTGTGTATTTTGTCAATACACAATTTATGTATGTTTAAGTTTTTCCTAAGTTTTATGTCTAGGTTAGTCGTCAACGTATAATTTTAAATTATCATATATTAATTTAGTACAATATTACATTTTATAAATTATATTTTATATTTTACACCCTTAAATATATTTTTAAAGTATTTGTTTATTATTTTATACGATTTCTAAACATTCCAAATATCCTAAAAATACACAATATTTGTAAATGTTCCTAAAGTCTCAAATATTTCAAAAGTCATGAATGCCCTGAAATATTCAGAATGTCCCAAAATGTGCTGAATACTCCAAACGACCTGAATATCTTGAAAATCTAGAAAAGTCCAGAAAGCATAGTTTTCCAAAAAAATCACGAATAATCATAATATTCCAAATGTCTTGAAATATTTCTAAAGTCTTGAAATGACTCGAAAGCCTAACATCCCAAACATATAAAAATGTCCAAAAATAAATATATCCAAATGCTCTAAGTATAAAATATAAAATGTCTCAGATACCTCAAAATGGCCCAAACGTCTTAAAACTCAATAATGTCACGAATGTCCCAAAATATCTCGATAGCTCGAAAAGTCTCGAATTCTTCGAACTTTCCTGAAAATTTGAAATGTTCCTAAATTTGCGAATGTCACAGTAAATTCATATGATTTAAAAATGTCCGAAAACATCTTGAATGTCGAAATGTACCAAGTGACCCGAAAGTCACGAAAAGTTCATAAGGTTCTTACAGTCTTGAAATTAATGGTTTCATGTTCATATTCGAAATTGACATATTGTGGATTTGAATATTGTTAGAGAGTAAGAATAGAATTTTAGAGTAAATTAAAAAGAATGATTTAAAAAATTATATTTCTTTTAAATTGATAAATTGAAATTAATATGTAACACACGTAGATTATAGATTTTTCGCACGTTATAAAATATAATTAAAAAACTTGTCATTACGAATCAAAATATATAACGTTTATGTGTTAAAAAATTATATAACTTTTTTTTAAAAAAAAGAATAATATAAACGAAGTTTCAACTTCAAAAAAAATATGAATTTTCTATATTATTATTGTAGAATAGGATGAACTCTCATTTATTAAAATTGTCAAATTTTAAGTTTTTTTTTATTTCAACTCCAACTTCAAACGCAAACAAAAATAATTGGATTTAAAGTCATTTAATTGGTATAAACGACACTTAATAAATTGAGCAATGTAATGGTATAACTATTACAACACATCATATAATAATTAAAAGTAATGTATTTTATCAGTTAAAAAAATTGATATTTTATTGTTTGAAAATTTAGTTTTATAAATAATTTCTGCTAGAGTTTTTTTTACTTAAGTAAGCAACAAATTAATGAATTATGTTCTTCCAATTTTATTTTTACTCGAATTTTGAAATTACACGATAACTGATTAAGATTTTAATTATGTTTTGTTATGAATGATCTTATCACATGTTTTATTCTCAATGATTTGTCGTCTAAATATGTATAATTAACATATATTGTTAAACGTAAACTATATCATGATAAATAATAGTTATAAAATTTTGGAGAAAATATATTGATAACATTGATATATAATAAATTCATTCAAACTTTTTGATTAAACATAGTGAAAATATTTGATCTTTGATCATATGTTAACTAAAATAATGTATAATCAACTGTTACCTTCTATATGCAAGAACTTATGACATTTAGTTTTTCAATAAAGTAATTGCATCATTCATAATTATCATTCAACTTGTCTCGTATACTACACAATAAAAAAATAAATTCATCAAAAATACATTTAATATGAAATTAAAAGAAAAAGAAGATTAAAATGTATAAAGAAAATGATAATAATTATACAATACAAATCAATCTTATTTAATATTGAATGTCAAATAATGAATGTTAATAATTATTATAATGCAAATCAGTATTAAAAGTCATAATTTAGATTTTGTCGTTTCAAGAAAAACAACGGCTAAAACCAACAAACAACAAGAAAAAAATTAACTATCGACCTTAAAGTGCAGAAAACCACACACCATATAACAAAACTTCGAAAATAACTCACAAAATTAACAAAAGACCAAGAACACTAACCCAAGATCTTCCACCGCGGGACTCGACGAACCAAAAATGTCACTCTCCCCTCCTCCTCCACAAGCCAAAACCTTCCCGTTGCCACTGTCTCTCACCTCCACGTTACTGCCCTGTTTCTTGCAAACCAAAACCCGTCCATCACACATGTCGCTCGACGAGGCAAAAAAACCAAGAACATTAACAATGCCATCTTAAACTTGCAAACACATATCATATAAAACAAGTATATTATCAATAAACACAAGAATACATAACTAATTAAGAACAAATCAAAATAATTACGTTACCAACTCAACCCCACAATATGACAAAAAAGTAAATTTAACGTTGAAACCAACAGACAACACCAAGAATATAAACTCACAATCTCAAGAAAATAAAAGAAACATAAGAACAACTACAACCACCAGCACCATAATCATCAGTGCAAAAAAGAAAAGAAACATAAGAACAACCACAACCACCATAGCCAAAGAAAAAAAACCAAGAACAACAGGACTCCATGACCTCGGAAAACCAACAACACCGGGAAAAATGACAATTGCAACATAGTATGGGATGAGGACGAGCAATCCGACATTCAGACCTATCACGTGATCGCTCAATAAGAAAAAATATCAAACAACATTGTAGCCGCTAATGCAAACACAAAATCTGAGGACTACAACGACGACCAACATTCTAACCGAGAACAATCCATAGGCTATGCATGAAATGACATATTGCAGCTATCGACACCACCGATACAACATGAACACCCCATATATATATATATACATATCATGGAGACACACGTACCAACAGGCACAACCATACGAACATATATACCAACAGACACTAAACAATTGTTCTTTGAATACTGACAAAAATACAAATACACATAATCTTGAAGAAACACAATAATAACTGAAAATGACAGTTATTTTTCAAAAACCAAACGCAAAAAAATGGGACAGTTATAAGAAATTTCTGAAGAAGCAATGTTTATAATGCGTTAATAAAATTATACAACTTGTTCATGCATCGAGAAAGTTATGGAAATGAAAACATGTAACGTATGTTTAAATGATATATTTTAAGGTGTCGAGTGATGCCACCCAAAATAATCTTTTCAAAAGTGTTAGATATATTATATTGGTTATTAATATATGGGCCGAGGCCCACTACACTTTGTATCTCTACCTAAACCCTAGTCGTCATAGCTTATGTAAACCCTAGCTTATCAAGCCTATATATAGAGGCATTTGTATTCTATTGTAATCATCAAATATTCAATAATAAACTCTTTCATGGTATCAGAGGTTTAGGTCGATCTTGGTTAAGCTTTTTCGTTGCGTGTGGCTTTGCCCACTCGTTAATCATGATTTAGCGGGTGTGCGAGGTAATATATATTTTTCTCTCCATTTATTCTATTTTCTTTTTAATCCCTTCATATTGTCCTCTCTTCCAAAAAAAAAATCACTCTCCCTAATCACTTTCACAATTTTCTTGCTCAATTAACTTTCTCTCTATCTCTTATTATCTTGATCTCGATATTCTATCTCCACTTATTTTCTTATTGTTTTGCACCGTCGTAGTTGCTTGAAAATTATTTCGCACTGATGTAGTTGCCTACAAGTTTGGTGGTATATCTTAAAACCATCTTTTGCACCGTCCCTATGAGACGTAGTTGCCGCACCGTCATTATATGACGTAGTTGCCCCCCCCCCCCCCCCCCCCCCCCTCATGTTCCCTCTTTTCCTTTCTAGTTATTTTTATTTTCTCTATCTCTATCTCTATCATCCTCTCTTATTAATCTCTCTAAATTATTTTCTAAATTCTCACCACCCAAAAATTATTTTCTAAATTCTCATTCCCTTCTCATCAAATCATCTAGTTTGCAGACATGATTACCAAAGGCTTTCCTACTACTCCCTTTGAAGACTTTTGCTCCAGTCAAAACATTCGGCCTCCTCCTGCTTCGACTGCGGAGGAGTGTTAGATATATTATATTAGTTATTAATATATGGGCCGAGGCCCACTACACTTTGTATCTCTACCTAAACCCTAGTCGTCATAGCTTATGTAAACCCTAGCTTATCAAGCCTATATATAGAGGCATTTGTATTCTATTGTAATCATCAAATATTCAATAATAAACTCTTTCAAAAACGACTTAAAAAAGATGTTAACATGTAAGTAAGGTTCGCTTGATCTTTTAAAGTTTTATAATATGTAGAGCGAATTTGTAACTGAGCGTAACGCCAATTATTACATTTACAACAACTAGAATTACCTAAAACATTTTTATTCAATTTACTGTAAGTAGAATATTATAATGTCAACATTAAGTGTATGTCGACCTCAGCGTACGTATACCTCATTTTTAGCTTCTGCATGACTAGGGATACCAATGTGACGGGTTTTATAACGGAGTTGAGAGTCTAATTTTAATAAAAATGG
This sequence comes from Geranium rotundifolium, assembly GCA_963920655.1. Lineage (NCBI taxonomy): Eukaryota > Viridiplantae > Streptophyta > Magnoliopsida > Geraniales > Geraniaceae > Geranium > Geranium rotundifolium. The sequence continues at coordinate 4,850,486 of OY987317.1, read as the reverse complement.
GACGCAAAATCCTTGTATATAACGGGGCAAGATACCCCTTCTGCGTAGGAGATTCTCCGTTTTCCATTTCAACTCAAAATAATGTTAAAATATATTAATTTTTTTTATAAAAATAATTAAAAAGTATTATTTTAATACTAATATTATTTTATTAAATATGTATTATAAAATATTATTTAATAAAAAGTATATTTAAAGATATATTTTTATTAAATATGCATTTTAAAATACAATTTTCAATTAAAACATATATTTTAATGTATCGAGGAGGAGCGGGGAAGGGAATACTTCATCCCGTCCCTATTTAGATTTGGGGATCCCGTCAAAGACAGAGAATAGTGCCATCTCTATGCATGATAGTCACTCCTTTGCCTTGAGAATTTGAAAATTCTTAATGTATAACTTAGTCAGGGAATTGAATTTGCCCCATCATATAATAGTCGATAGAATTAGTGGTTGAATATCATTTCTTTATTCATGATGTCTTGGTGTTTACAATTTCTTTTAAAATAATACAGTAGTGAGCTTGATTTTCTTATATTATTGGTTGAATTTTGGAAAAGTGGAAACACAATAACGTTTAATTCACATAATTTCTTTTATCATTTACAAAATCTTAGACTTACTTGACTACCTATTTTATTTAAAAAAGAGTGATTGCGATGAGACGGGTTCGACTTGGTATTGTATTCCTTCCCTCTCTGCTTCTCTTAGACGCGAGATTCAACCGAGCTCGTAGCCTTCGAATTAGCCCCTGTCTACAGAATTTGCTTCGTATTATGGGAAATCCATGTGTAATGTATTTCATAACGACGACGAATCTATAAAAAAATATGTTGAATTTATTTTTTTTCTTCGAAAGATGAAGCTATAATTATGATTGGTGGATATAGTTGCCGCAAATTGTCAACTTCTCCATCGAGCTGAATTCTCTATCAAAGACAAATTTAAATTAATGTTAAATAACATGTGCACGTTTCCATGGTTTATATTAAAAAAATATTAGAGAAATTATGTCCATCCTGATGCATGATTTATTGCCTGACATGTGTTGCTTTCTTTTTAGGAAGTTATGATGTAAATAGAGATAATCTCACCTAACTACACCTAGTTTGACACCATTCTCACATAACTACACCTAACATATTTTTTCTTCTGAAAACCACGTTGACTTTGGATATTCTCACTCAGCTACAATCCGTTTAACTTTTCAGTTAATTTTTAAGGTGAAATGACTAAATTGTCCCTAAATATCATTCAAATTTTCAAAATGATGCCATTAGATGATTTTGTTTCCTTCCCCTTTCTCTTCTGTTCTTGATAACGATCTTGAGTTTTGAGACTTTTTTTTGTGTCAATCTTTTATCTTGTTAGTTATTTCAGTTGGTTGTTGATAATTTGAGTTTTTTATACCACTAAGTATGGTCCAATCTAAATTTGCTATTAATATTTACTTGAGGAATATAGATGAGGCATAAATATTGGTTCGAATTCAAATCCACTAATTGGCCTCTAAATCAACCACACAAGTATCAGGAAACAAGCAAATCAAGGCAAGGGACGGAACTGGAGTAGAAAAATATATGTGAAATTAGGTAATTGAGGAGTAAGGGAAATGAGAAATTGACAGGAAAGTTTAAATTTAGTCTTGTTGAAGCTTGAAGATAGGAGCAGTTTTAATGATTCCTGTTTTAAGATGTTAGGTTCTTGAAATGAATGTAATCACACATTATTGTGCTTGATTTTTATTCACATTTTGAATTGTTTGGCTCAAGAGTATAGAAGAAATAAATCAGTAATGTTCCCTTTAAGTCATTAGATGAAAAAACAATGATTCTGAAGTAGGGAAAAAAGATTGTAAAAATAAAACCTTATTTGATTTTGGTTTAAACTAGATAGAGAACATGAGAAGACCCAATATGTAACCAAACCTGACCTGCCTAAACTCTTGCTCCGAAACCAAAGCCAATTGTTTCAAAGACGGAAACCAATGAAACTCGAGACCCCCAACATAGCCAAATAATTTTTTTGTTAGTCTCACCTGGTCAACGGTGGAGAGGAGAGAGAGAGAGAGAGTGGAGGAGAGAGAGAGAGAGAGAGAGAGAGGAGAAAGGGGATAAAAGGTCATATGGCACAATTTGAAAATTTAAATGTATATTAAGGGTATTTTAGTAATTTCACATTAAAAATTAACTGAAAAGTTAACGAATTGTAGTTGAGTGAGAATATCCAAAGTCAACGTGGTTTTCAGAAGAAAAAATATGTTAGGTGTAGTTACGTGAGAATGGTGTCAAACTAGCTATAGCTACATGAGATTATCCCATGTAAATATTAATTCATGGTTCATGATGAATTCATATTTTCCAATGTCGAGAGATTGCGAATGACTCCAAGCAACGTGAAAATGGCACATAATTTTCGATCATATTAATTACGGTTGTATGTTTTAGGAACAATTGTAATCATTTTGTATGTTTTTGTGAAGTTGTTTCTATCATTGTAATTGTAATATGTATGTAAGTTTGGGATCTTAAAGTTTTAATAGGTTGTGTTATTACAACCTATTGTGTGAAGTTGTGTGTAATATGTTTTGTGAACGATATTTTGTTACTAAAACATTTTAAGAAAAATTGTTTTTGGGTTTTATGGCCCAAAAGAAGCTGAATGTACTCCGTTCTCATTGGCATCATCATTTCTATTATCGATATCGTCCCCCTCGTCACTAGAGATACACCCCTAGTGTTTTGATTTAGTACTTGACGAGTCACGTGTCGTGAACAATGTAAAACATCCTCCGCCTTTTTTTGCATACATTACAAATTTTAATGAAATGCCGGACCTTGTTAACTTTTGTACACACAACTTGGTTACAAACCGCATGTTTGAGAGTATCACTGATAATTAAACGAAGCATTTTTTTCAGGTAAGTACATGTTTATCGTATAAAATAAAGTGAATTAACACAAATAATATCCTCTCTAACTACAATAATGTCATCTATAAATAAGCTATATTTCATTAAAAACATAATTATTTTATGCAATTAATCACTTACTTTGATTCTTCTTTTTCTTCCCTAATAATTTAAAAATTAGGCGCCAACTAAATATCGGAGTACTACTTTGAATTTTAAATTTTCTAAAATACCCTCACTTCATTTAAGCGCATATCTCTAAATATTGTTGATGTCATGTGATGTGTTTTCAATTTTTTCAACGCATTAAACATCAACATGCTCCATTATTAACCCTATTTTTACTCATACCTAAACTCTCACCTAAATAACACTAATATTTTACCAGTTGAAGTAATAGTAATTACCAATACCATTTTTTGTTCTTTTGCATTTATTGGTTACGTACTATTTGTTTCATAGTTTCGAGAACTTAAACATGGACATTTTTGTGATATTCAAGAGAATTACACTCTAAAAGATGGTAGGACAAGAAATAGTAGTTCAATTAATTAAATTTAATTTTCATTAATAGAAATTTCAATTGGAAACATTAATTTGAAGTTGTGTTGTTATAAGTCAATTGTTGTTTGTAGCAGTTAGTTTTGTAAATTGTTTATATGAACCCGTCTTCACTCATAAATAATATTAAAATAACCTCACAAATTTACAATAGCAAATATTAACCAACCCCAAACGAATCACGTCTCCAAACTTCTGTCTCCTTCCCTCTCTGCTTTCTGTAGATGCGAGATCCAACCGACCTTGTAGCCTTAGAATCACCCGCTTAATCTCAACCTCTGTCCACAGAACCCAAGCTTCCCTTCCTTTAATTTTGGCTCACTTCACAGACGATTTTGCCCGTAAAGGCGTTTCCTGACATTTAGTTTATTAATTAAATTAATATTTTTAGTTTAAAACTTTACCGAATAATTAAATTAAAAATTTTACCGTAATATATGAATAAGAGGATTTGTCATCATAATCTCATGTACCGGCCCGTACCTCAAAATTAATTCTCAATCGTACCAATATAATATTCTAATTACTTGACTCAGGTATGTATGGGAAATTGAGTTTCTTACCGTCCACGTGAGTTGCTTGAACCAATATAGAACATATATCCCACCAGCCACACATATTTTTTTGCATTGTTTCTTAGGGTTCACTTGTGACTGAAATTTCAAATAACTGATATAATAATGTTAAAATTGAATAAAATAAAGTTTGGTATACATGAAAATATATCTTATTATTAAATTATTTTTTATTTCCACATGCAAATAAATGAACAACTGCGTATTCATAAAGTTAAAGTGTCTGAGAGAGAGAGAGGCTATAACTGTGTATAAGTATATTATCGCTCTCGAGTCACCTCAAGAAAAAACCCATTGAAACACTCAAAATGAGCTTCTCTGTTTTGTTGGTGATGGTGACAGTACTAGTCTCCTTCTTCTCAGTGACCCACAGCACTCCCTCTCCTCTGTTTCTGCATGGCCTCAGCCTAAACCTGACCCGCAACCCATTCAACCTGGTCTATAAGCCGGTCGTGGCTATCTCCGTTGGGACGCCACCGGTGGAGGTGGTGCTGCTTATGGACACCGGGTCCTCGCTGACCTGGACCCAGTGCCAGCCTTGCCCCGCCGGCTGTTTCAAGCAGCACCCGCCCTACTACAACTCCGCCGCCTCCAAGACCTTCCGGAAGGTCTCCTGCGGCGACGGCGGCCCCATTTGCAAGAAGTGCGTCCACGGCGAGTGTCTCTACAATATCACCTACGGCCGCGGGAGGACCGAGGGCCTCGCCGCCACCGACACCTTCTCCTTCCCCGGCGGGGCCTCCGCCGCGGGGGTCGTGTTCGGGTGCTCCAAGAGCTCCTCTCCGCTCTCCTACTCCCCGAGCAGCCGCATCTCGGGGATAATGGGGCTCGCCCGAGCCCCCGAGTCGTTCCTCAACCAGCTGTTCCCGCCGCAGAAGCGGAGGCTCTCCTACTGCCTCGCCCGTTTCGGCAGCGGGAAAGTCCCCTCCACCACCATCATGACTTTCGGCGACCACGTTCCGGCCAAAACACCCCTTCGCACCACTCCGTTCGTCGACGCCCATGATCGCTTTCATCTCTACAACCTCAACCTGCTGGACATCAGGTACATATAACTTTTTGAGAAAAATTAAACATTATTATGTGACAATTTAGGACAGTTCATCTGGTCACGAGTAGTCGGGTCAAAACCACAAAAATATAGACATTTAATTATCCAAAACAATATTTAAATTACATTTTATGTGTAAATATTACTCATGATAATGCACACGCATCTGTTTATATTTAACAATTATAATGTTGTTGTTGCCTCAGCGTTGGGAACCGCCGGCTCGGGTTCCCCGCGGGAACTTTCGGGGTTGGCCGCGGCCAATTGAAGGTGATAATAGACTCGGGGACCGCACTGCCTATACTCCCGGGAAAACCCTACACGGCGGTCATGGGTGAATTCGAGCGCCACTACACCGGCTTGGGCTTGAAGAGGATCGAGAGCCCGCCGGAGGCGGGACCACTCGAGTTTTGTTACCAGAGGCCGGCGGGTTTCGGTGACTACATGAACCTGACGTACCATTTTGAGGGAGCTGATTATTTCGTGCACTCAAACTACACGAGCCTTGTCCGGAAGGTCCGCTCCTTGTTTTGCGTTGCGGTGCAACCGAGGGGTGATGATGGTGATCTAGTGGTGCTGGGGTCTTGGCACCAGCAGAACACCAGAATAGTCTACGACGTCTCTGCGGGTCAGGGTCACCTTGGTTTCGGGCCTGAGTGTTGTAACTAGTGTTGGGGTGTATAACAACGTGGAACAATTCTCTAGCAAAAGTAACCAAGAGAAATAAAGAACAATCACACAAGAACACAAGGATTTACGTGGTTCGGCAAATTGCCTACGTCCACGATCACACTACTTTCTTATTATTGCTCTCAACTCATGAATAATTATGGGATTACAAGTACATGTATTTATAGTGCAAGACTAAGGGGAATTAAGAAAGACCTAGAATTCCTAATTCCTTGCACATTAGGAATTCTTTTCTAATTCATTATCCTAATGCAATTAGGAAATTGTGGCTTCCCTAAATAAATAGGAAAGTCTCCACAAACCCAACAATCTCCCACTTGGAGACTGTCTTCACACGTCTTCACCCTCAATCATGTATCTCCAGTAACACGCCCAACGATCTCCGCAATAAGCTCTAGAGTTAGTGTGACGCCTTCTCTTCACTAATAATGAAGGCCGGCTGAAGCTATACATAGCTTTAGCTTCTCGGTTGTAACCACCTTGGTCAACATATCTGCAGGATTCTTTGACCCAAGGACTTTCTTTAGGAACAAAGTGCCATCACTTATCAACCCCCTGATGAAGTGATATCTTAACTGAATATGCTTCGTCCTAGCATGAAACACGGGATTCTTGGCAAGGTGAATAGCGCTTGTAACCACCTTGGTCAACATATCTGCAGGATTCTTTGACCCAAGGACTTTCTTTAAGGACAAAGTGCCATCACTCATCAACCCCCTGATGAAGTGATATCTTAACTGAATATGCTTCGTCCTAGCATGAAACACGGGATTCTTGGCAAGGTGAATAGCGCTCTGACTATCACTATACAAAGAACTGTCCGATTGTTTCTTGCCTAACTCCTCCAGAAAACTTTTCAACCAAATCATTTCCTTCCCAGCTTCTGAAATAGCCATGTACTCTGCTTCTGTGGTTGAAAGAGCAACACTCTTCTGGAGTCGTGACATCCAACTAACTGCTGTGCCACCCAAGGTGAAGATGTACCCTGTAGTACTCTTCCTTGTATCCAGGCATCCACCTAAGTCTGCATTAGAAAACCCTTCTAGGATCACGTCCTTCTTCTTGAAGTGTAGTCCAACCTTTGAAGTCCCCTTCAAGTAGCGAAACAACCACTTGACCGCTTCCCAATGCTCTCTTCCTGGATTAGACATAAATCTACTAACAACTCCCACTGCATGCGTAATGTCTGGTCTTGTGCATACCATCGCATACATCAAACTGCCTACTGCTGATGCATAAGGGACCTTAGTCATTTCTTCCATGTCCTCATCCGTCTTAGGTGATTGCTCTCGAGTGAGTTTGAAGTGACTTCCCAGCGGTGTACTCCTAACCTTGGCATCTTGGAGACTGAACTTGTTCAAAATCTTCCCAATATACTTCTCTTGGGATAATTTCAAACTACCATCAGATCGATCCCTGCTAATGCTCATACCGAGTATCTGCTTCGCTTCACCTAAGTCTTTCATCTCAAACTCTTCAGACATCTGTCTTTTCAACTTGTTGATTTCCACCATGTTAGAGCCTGCAATCAACATGTCATCAACATACAACAATAATATGATGTAGGATCCCTTGAAGTGCTTGACATAGCAACAATGGTCCATGACACATCTTGTGTATCCACTCCTCATCATAAAATCGTCAAATTTCAAGTACCACTGTCTTGGTGCTTGCTTTAGACCATACAAGCTTTTACCCAGCTTGCAAACTAGATCTTCCTTTTCAGCTATCCGGAAACCCTCTGGCTGTACCATGTAAATGTCTTCCTCAAGATCACCATGGAAGAACGTAGTTTTGACGTCTAACTGCTCTAGATGAAGATTCTCTGCAGCCACGATACCCAACACAAGTCTGATAGTAGTCATCTTGACTACTGGAGAGAATATCTCGTTGTAATCAATGCCTTTTTTCTGCTGAAAACCCTTGACCACTAACCTTGCCTTGTATCTTTTGCTGCCATCATGTTCTTCCTTGACCCTGAACACCCATTTATTCTGTAAGGCCTTCTTCCCAGCTGGTAACTTAGTTAACGACCAAGTTTCATTCTTTTCAAGAGACATCATCTCTTCGTTCATGGCTGACTCCCACTTAACCGAATCATCCATCTGAACCGCCTCTGTGTAGCACTGAGGCTCACCATTCTCAGTCAACAGCAAATAATGTAGTGACGGAGAGAATCGTTCGGGAGGTCTCGTAACTCTGCTCGATCTCCTCACTTCATCCATTGGGGTAGTCGGTACTATCTCCTCATTATTTCTGTGCACTGAACTTTGACTGTTGCCTGCAAGATCATCTTCAGTAATGTCTTCCAACAATGCTTCTTCCTTGTCTTCTCCTTCTTTTGTGACGTCTGATTCTGCCCCGCAGTGATCCTTGTGTGCATCATTCTCATAGAATGTTACATCTCTACTTCTGATAGCTTTTCTTTTTGATTCATCCCAGAATCTATACCCCATGTCATCAGAACCGTAGCCAATAAATACACACTTCTTTGCTTTTGGATCAAGCTTGTCTCTGTCAGAATCTTTCACTCGCACATAAGAATCACAACCGAAGACTCGTAAGTGTTGAAGATTTACCTCCTTTCCACGCCATTCCTCTTCAGGGATCTTGAATCCCAAAGGAGTTGAGGGTCCACGATTTATGAGGTACGCTGCTGTACTCACTGCATCCGCCTAGAACTTCTTGGGCAATCCTGCTTGAATCCTCATACTCTTCGCTCTCTCATTAAGCGTTCTGTTCATCCTCTCAGCAACACCATTATGCTGGGGTGTCTCAAGCTCAGTCTTCAGCATCCGTATACCATGCTCAGCACAATAATCCTCAACTTACGCCTCTGATTCAATAGTGATTTCTTCACTACTGATAACATTTTTGTTTTTAGTAGAAGTAGTAGAGGAAGATGAAATTGAAGAGCTCCTACAAAAGATAGTCCATAGTAGAAAGTTTTGAAAAACTGAGTTAAACAAGTGCAAGAAGGGAAAGTAAGCGAGTGCAGGTGTTGCTACAGTGGGTAGAGCTTTAGCGGACTTGTTGCCTAAACTAGGTCTTACAGCCGACACTACTACCCCAAAACGACTCACAACAGATGCAAAATGCCTAATTTAAACCTACGATGCAAGTGATTTAAACTTCAGTTAATCCTTACCAACACTTATCAGAGGCGTAAGTATCCCAACTTACGCCTCTGATAAGTGTTGGTAAGGATTAACTGAAGTTTAAATCACTTGCATCGTAGGTTTAAATTAGGCATTTTGCATCTGTTGTGAGTCGTTTTGGGGTAGTAGTGTCGGCTGTAAGACCTAGTTTAGGCAACAAGTCCGCTAAAGCTCTACCCACTGTAGCAACACCTGCACTCGCTTACTTTCCCTTCTTGCACTTGTTTAACTCAGTTTTTCAAAACTTTCTACTATGGACTCTATCTTTTGTAGGAGCTCTTCAATTTCATCTTCCTCTACTACTTCTACTAAAAACAAAAATGTTATCAGTAGTGAAGAAATCACTATTGAAGATTTTGAACAAAACTTGAACAGTTGGGATGTCCCAAATGTTCACAAAACTCAAATCTACAAAACAAATAGATTAAATCTCTTTAAAAATGATTTCACAATTAAAACTGAAGAAAGAGATATCCAGCTTTCAAAACCTTTTGAAAATATCACCCTATTTTCTCCAACTACTTTAAAACAACATCAAAACAAGGGCTATCGGTACATACACATCGGTTTAGTTCAAGTAGCACTCAAACCCTTGACACGTGAAGGTCTCAATACTTCTGTCCTAGCAGCTTTAAGAGATGCTAGACATCTAAATTTTGACGATTCTCTACTAGGAACGGTGGAGTCTAGTCTTTGTAGAGGACCTGTTTCGTTTGATTGTTACCCAGATTTAACTATCTCTCTAAATGACAAAAATATTTTAAAATCCTTGATCCTTCAACTAAAATTACATAATTACAAGATGATCGAAGGGTCTATTCCAGTTGCTCTAATTTTTAAAATTCATTATAAGGCTATGATGACATCTTTTCATTCAAACTACAAACATCAAGCAACCAAAGGTGAAACCCTTATTCTTGAGACAGATTTATCCAAAGCACATACAGTTGTTCCAAGACCGATCCAGTGGAGAGATGTTTCACTTCCAGAAGAATGGATCCTCGACGGGGCTACTGATCCATCAAAACCAGATGTAGTACTGCCGGAACCAAACGATCAAATCAACAACATAACTCAATACCTAGACGGTAAGGTAAAAATAAGCTTTGATAGACCGAGATCTAGTACTAGTTCTCGCCTCTCTGATGTCTCGTCTTCCGATTCCATTAACTTAGATAGGATTTCGAGAATATCTTCTATCAATAATTATACTTACAGATCTAGTGATCTCACACCCCCTAGATCTAACCTTCCCAAACCTATACACATACCTCATAACTACCAAAATTTTTCTAATAATGAACCACATTCCTCCTCAATGGAAAACATTGATTGTACAGCCCAGGTTGCTCACCCAGTCTACATTGAGTCAAACCAAGAACAGAACCCTCCTTCACCTGATTCTCCAACCGCTTCGGTCATTACCCAAAACATAGCAAATGAAATAAATGTTCTTCAAAGTACCTTTGAGGTTGACAAAACCCTTTTACAAAATGATTTTTATGGATCACACAATTCTGAAAAACGGATATGGTTTTTCAAAAATTTCATAGATCATAGAACAGAGATCCAAAAGACGTTTTACGAATTTGTTTTGGAAAACAAACTCAATATATTTTTCTTTGATTGGTTTGAGATATATGCTTCTCAAGAAAATATTACATATCCTTTTCAAACAATTCTTCCTGTCAATACTAAGAGAAGGTTGCCTATCTGGGAAACAACTGATGGACCAGTTGAAGCAGAGCACCCGCCTCTCAGAAAACTTGATTTTACTGTCCCAGGAACAACTCTTAAAGTAGAGGCTATTCCTCTAAAAAATTCCCGAAATGATACTTCGGAGGATTTGAAGAGTGTCCTGTGCCAAAATAATTATACGAACATTTCACTAGCAACTATTTCAAAACAGATTTCTAGAATAGAAAAACGTAATATTGAAGCAACAGTTGTTTCTTCTCATTTTCCTGAAAAATCGAAACACCTAAAGCCTCCTATGTTCAAGCCATTCCAAATGTCAAAACCAGCCCAACAGGAACTTAGATCCAATAAAAGTGAATTCCTTAAAGCTATTACTGACCAACTTAGTCGTGTTGATATACCCTCTACCTCCCGCAATACTGTTCCAAACATACCGGAACAAAACTCTATGTGTTCAGTCATACGACAAAGGAGTCCTTCTTCGGATAGCGAGACAACTAGCAGCTCGGCCGAAGTTCCAAAATCCCGCTCTCATATACTTCCAATAACATTAGTTCCCAAAGTAGACTATGAAAACGATCTTAGATCCCAGCCTCATACCCTTGTCCAACCAAACTATAAGGCCTCATCCATTTATGAATGGAATCTTGATGGCATGTCTGAATATAGTATCCTCAACCTTCTCCAGCA
>OY987317.1:4812438-4838949 GCA_963920655.1 Geranium rotundifolium | reverse complement strand
AAATCAAATTCATATGGTTATGTAAAATCTAATTACGTTTAAGTGTAGGAAAGTGACATTCTCTTTTGTTTTACTATTACGATCATGCACATACATATTATAACAATGTACAACATAACTCTTAATATTTAATTACACAAGATAGAGTATTTATATAAAAAGAAAGCAACATAATTTCTTAATTATGGTAGATTATGTTGGGAAATAAATCATGCACTCCGATGGACATAATTTTTCTAATATGTTTTTATATAAATTATGGCAACATGCACATACTATATAACATTAAATCAAAGTTTCTTTGATAGAGAATTCAGCTCGATGAAGAAGTTGACAATTTGCGGCAAGTCTGCCCGTCAATCATAGTTATAGTTTTAGCGTTCGAAGCAAAAAAACTATCCTTAATATGTTTCTTCACAGCTTCTTCGTCATTATTGAATACATTACACAAAGATTTCAAATAATCAGAAGGTAACTTATTTCTTTTTCTTAAATACATTCCAACCGCTCGTTCCTGACTCTCACATGCCATGAATGACATTATCTCATTCTCCGGAACCGTCCATGGCACTGACGGATGATGAAGTCGAAATCGGATGCAATACTCAACCGGATCCATCGCGTAAGCAGCAGACATCATGGATACGGAAAGAATCGAGAGGATTGTTATTGAAATAGATGAAGTCATTTTTATATGTTACTTTTTTTAGTGCACTTATTGAAAACTTATTATATTTTATGGGATATTGATACAAGGTTAGTTCATATTTATAGATGTAATTTATTTTAACGTAATGTTTCTCTGTAGTTGAGTATGAACCGTATATTATATTAATATGTTTTAAGTGTTAAGTTTTACAAGAAAATGATACGTTAAGTTTTGGATTTTAAAATAAATTGTTTTTCTATTTATGGAGTTATATTTATTTCTAATTACGAGTCTCATAACTTAAGTTGCATTTACATTCTTTTTCAAAACAATTTATCACCATTACATTGTTGGACTCAAGTGTTTGATTACTTGGATATTTTTATTCATGTATCATTTGATCACTTGGACAGTCAAACTTTATTCAATAGTTTAAGCATTTGATAACACTATAAAATTTAAAATAGTTGTCATTTTTATCGTAAATAATTATTTTGAATTCAACAGATATTATTCAAACATCCTTAAAAGGAAAAGTTGGACTACAATGAGAGAACGTTTTCAAAATAACTTTTTATTACTTTTTATTTCAATTATACACTTTTTGATATTTAGTTTCGTAACTTTTAATTGTTATTTCTGTTAATATAATAATTATAATATATTTTTCAAAATTTATATTATTATATTTTATGAAAAAAAAAGATAAATCGATGTGCATCATCATCGGAACTCATGAAAGATGCCTAAGTATTATTACAAAACTAACCATACTAACCATCTTGTTACACTGTTCATATTAAACTGGTTGGTTTTTATACTTTACAACAACTAATAGATTAAAGTTTACAGTAAGGTCAACTAATTGCGTTTTTTTACATTTTACTTTATTACTATTTGATTTTAGTTAAAAGTATTTGATTTTGTGTGTGAAAAGTCGAAATTGCCCTCAATTTCATAATATTTTCATGTTGATCAAATTATTCATCAAATTATAATACTTATTTATAATAAATAATTTCTATTAATATTAATTGATAAAAAATAATTTATTATTATTCTTATTCATGATTATTATAAATAGTTTCTATTAATAAAATTCATTAATAAAAAATACTTTATTATTATTTAATAATTATTTATGTTTTTCATTATTACTATTATTATTTTATAACAATAAAAATAAAATAAAATTTTAATAATTGATTTATAATAATATTAAAATTTTAAAATAATAGTAATTATTTATAATATATTGAAAATTTCGAATAACATAATTCTCTCATACGAGTTTCGTTTCAAACTCATAGTATATCAAATCGAAGAGAATCGAAATATCAACAAGTTTGAAGAAATTTTTTTTGTCTATATATTATTAATAGTTGATTTAGTTTTACTTGATAAATATTTATTACTAAAAAAAATTATTAATAATGTTTTTCTTACATTTTGCTCTAACACCGTTAAATTTTGGACGAGTTTTTTTTAAAGAGTAAAAATTTGTTGTCATTGGATGAAATTTTGGACAAAAAATTCTATTTTCGAAATTGTTGATCTTCTGATTCTTTTCAACTTGATATATTATGAGCCCGAAACGGAGCTTGCATTAGAGAGTTATGTCATTCGAAAAAATTGATATATTATTAATAATTATTATTATTTTAATTGTTAATAAAAAAATTCTTCAAAATTGTTGATCTTTTGATTCTCTTCGATTACTATAAGCCCGAAATGAGCTTGTACGAGAGAGTTATGCCAATCAAAAGTTTTAATATATTATTAATAATTATTATTATTTTAATTATTAAACCCTAGGGGTATTTTGGTCTTTTTTATAAAAAACATCCAAAATCTAACATCGTAAGAGAAAAATGTAGAAATGCAATTAGCTGACCTTAATATAAACATTTTTTTAGCCGTAGCAAAGTGTAAAACCGATCACTTTAGTATGGACAAAGTGTAGCTAAACCTAAAATGTAAGATAAGTATGTTTTTTAAGGTTTAATTACATTTTATATGTAAAAAAGTATCGTGTTTTGCGCTTTGCTATTGGTATGATAAAAAATTTAATTTAAGGTTAGCTATTTGTGTTTTTCTACACTTTTCTCTGACACCATTAGAATTTGAACGAAATTTTTAAAAAAAAGACAAAAATGCCCCCAAATTAGTATTTTTCTATTTTGACTAGCAAGAAAGTTTTATAAATGTTGATGAAAAACTGTACAGAAAAAACAGGGGAAAAGAAGCAAAAAAAAAAGATAAGAAATACAGGGCCTCAGGTTTGCGCACCAAGCCGAAAGTGCACGCTCCCCCTTTTAATCTTGAATCCCCCGCCCTTCGTTCGCATGCATCAAAGTCTAAACGTTGCCTGGTAAAAGTCCATCCCGGAGCACAAGTCAACCAGAAGTCCTGAAGTTTGGAGGATTCGGTATATTCTAAATTCTAGACGCCAGTCAACCGGATCCTCTGAGTCGTCCTCTGTATGCATGGCGAACCCCCCCCCCCCCCCCCCCCCCCCTCTTTGAGTAGCCATCCTGCATGAACTCAGTAGATAAGTTCCTACATGCCTCCACCGGCCTGATGGTATCCAAGACGGTCAGCATCTCCGCAAACTCCACAACCAATTTCGATGTCAAGTCTCTAAACGTGGGAATCGACAACCCACCTATCACCCACGCCTTTTTAACTGAGTGACTTGAGTTTCTCACACACTTGTAGAGTCTTTGGAATATGGTTCTAAGGCAGAAATCTCTCAACCAACAATAGTCCCATAATCTGATCAACCTACTATTACCGAGCTCGACCTGACACATTTGCACCCCAACACGATGGGAAAACAGGGTAAGATGCCAGTCCCATAATGTTCTGCAACGCTCTCGATCCAGAATGACCTAAGAAGAGAAGGGCGAAAAGACGCCAACGAGTTCTGTCCCACTCATACTTCGCACACAAAATTCTTCTCCATAATGGACTCGGTTCTGTGGCGAATCTCCACCACCACTTCAATAGAAGAGCAATGTTGACCTCCTCCAAGCGTCTAATACCCAACTCGCCATTTCTCTTCGATCTATAAACCACTGCTCATCACACTTTTTCATAACCCCTCAGGCCTCTCCTAACCTGCTAGAGGAACTACCTTATGATGCCCTCCATAGCTGCCACCATAGTCTTTGTAGCCCTGAAAAGAGACATATAGAAAATAGGAAAAATCGAGAGAGTCACCTTAATTAGTATGATCCATCCCCCAATTGAAAGCAAGCTGGTCTACCACATAGCAAGTATGGATCTGAGCTTAGCCACCATAGGCTCCCAAGTTGCTACCCTCCAGGGATCTCCCCCCAAACTAAACCCCATATAAGGCAACGGTAACTGCCCAACCACACATCTGAAAGCTCTGGGTAGCCTCTGATCGTCGCCCTCCTCCAAGTTCAATCCCAACAAAACAGATTTGTTGAAGTTGATCCTCGAACCCGACGCCCACTCGAAGTACTGCAAGACCAGTCTGAATTGAAATAACTGTGAGGAATCAGCCTCCACAAAAAGTAGGGTATCATCAACAAATTGTAAGTGCGAGATTCTCTCCTCAGCACCCACGGGGAGCCCTGAATAAAAGCTCAAACTTCCTTATCTGGATCAGAAGGTTGAGGCCCTCAACTGCCATGATGAATAGTAAAGAAGAGAGCAGACACCCCTGTCTAACTACTCTCATGATATCGAATTGGCTCGTGGCAGAGTCGTTAACCAAGAATGAAGTAATGGATGCTAAACATGAACGGATCCAGTGCCTCTACTTCGGCCAGAAACCCATCACCTCCATAACCCTCCATAGATAGGCCCAATCCACCATGTCGAAAGCCTTCTCAAATTCATGCTTAACTACTGTCACTTTGGAGCACCTCTTTTGAACCATGTCAATCACATCGTTCACCACTAGAACCCCATCTATCAACTGTCGTTCTCAAATAAAGACTGATTGATCCTCCCCAATAATATCACCAATATATTATTGCAGCTGAATATAGAGGACTTTGGCCAACATCTTGTACATGACTGTGATCAAGCTAATCGGCCGAAAGTGAGTAAAAACATGAGGGGTGTCGATCTTCAGGATCAATGCAATGTACGAAGCATTCAGTCATGCCCATATCCTCCCTGTGTTTTGTAAAAGTCTTGTAAGAAGTACAGAACGTAAACTTGGATCACATCACACATCTCCCTGAGAAATCTCACAGTGAAGTCGTCAGGTCCCTGAGCTTTATCTCCATCACATTTGGACAATGCCGAGAGAATTTCTGCCTTAGTGAACTCCATCTCTAGGCTATTTGTAGCCCCCGATGGTAACGTCCTGAAAGGAAGCTGTGGCAGCGTAGGTCGTCGGATATCGCCTGGTCGGAATCTAGATGTGAAATGCTCAACGATTTCCCTACGTATGGGCTATGGCTGAGACTACTTCTGACCGTCAATGACCATACTTGACATGCGGTTCCGTCTCCCCCTCGACACCGCGCATCTATGAAAGTACCAAGTGTTCCTGTCTCCCTCCAGAGTCCACAGAATCTTTGACTTCCGTCTCCCGATGGCTGCCCAAGTCTTGGCCAAAGCTAACAGCTCGTCGCGACACATGCTCGCCTCATCCTCCTCTAACTCTGATAATGGTCTCGCGCCAACCAAGGAATCAAACTCCTCCATCCTAGCCAAAACCTTGGAAATCTTGACCTTTACATGTCCAAACACCTCCAGATTCTAGGTGTCAAGATCAAACCTCAGCCACTTCAGCTTAGCCCACAACATGTAGTTTCTGCAGCCCACGACCTTACCATCATACGACACCCACTTCTCCATCACAAAAACCCTAAATTGCTCGTGTTCTAGCTAAGCATTCAGGAACCTCTTCTGTTTCTGTCCCCAATCTGCCTCCCTGGCTCCTAAGAGAATGACACAGTGATCCGATAGCATCTTCGCCAATCCTCTGAGCAGCAGATCTAGAAAGATATGTTGCATCTCTGGGGTGGGGAGAATGCGATCCAATCTACTCGCTCTCGAACACAGCCCGAACTAAATAAAGTCTGTGTTCGACATAGGAAGGTCGACAAGATCCATATCCTCAATGAAAGCCTAGAAATCTCCTGAGTCAACATGGACCGCCTGATTGGCCACCTCTCTCCGGCCTCTGCATGTTGAAGTTGCCCATCAAGGCGAATCTCTGACCTACTGTGAGATGCACCTATCTAAAAATACCCCATAAAACTCTCCACTTTGCCGATACTGAAGGAGCCTGAAAGTTAATAAAATAGACCGACTCTCCCATGGCGATCACCGCAATTGCCCTTAAACTGGTTTGAATCAATTTAGCCTTGTTTGGCTTGGTTCGAAAATAAGCCAAGATTGATTTCTGGTTTGTAAACTAAGACCGATTACATATTCAAAATTAATTAAACTAAAGACTCCTCGCCGGAACCACATGATATCGACCGTCTCGCTCTGGCCAGATCCGATTATCTCCGACATCCTCTCCTTCCATACCCCCGATGCCTTCCTCCACTCCACAACGACGCCTTCTCCACCCCACCCGCTCCAACCTCCCTCATGAGATCTGGCTAGCTCCGACCTCACTCAATATTTGATGCCCCCGCTTGGAGATCTGAATTCTACCTTACCCACATAAGTCTAAATTTTATATTTTGATCTCACAGTCTCGGTCTCAGCCTTAGTCTCTTCTTATGTAGAAAAGCCTTTTTCGTCGTCTATGCGGTGGAGATTGTCTGACTGAGGTAGATTGTTCTAGGAGGCACAACCGTGAAAGTACTCATAGTCTAGGGTAGAAAATTTCCCTCTTCCAGACCTATCTTGAGCTTCTCGCATACAGTTCTTCTTTCTTGACCCATTTGGGGATTTGTTGCTCTGATACAGATAGGAGGCGAAAAAGGTGAGATTGAAATAGAAAAACCATGTATTGGTTATTGAGTGGCTAGAAGAGGGGTTGTTATTGGAGTAGTTGCTTTATAGGCAACGAAAGTCTGAGAATTAGAGTTTGTTTCAGAGGGGATAAGAATAGTCTTGGCCGAGAACGTCGCAAAGGGAATTTTTGACGATTTGGAGGGCGAGACAGTTCTGCAACATACAAGGATGCTCCTCCAATCTCTCTTCTTCTTCCATGAGCATCTCGCCGATGAACTTGAGCATCGTCTAAGTTTTCTGGATCGTCGGAGTAGCCTCTAAGCTCGCTCCCGATGACAGAGCAGAGTCGCTAGTATTAATAAATTATTTATAGAAAATTAATTAATTATTATATAATTTAATATTGATCCGATTCAATTTTACACACCATAAATGAATTTTGATTTATTTTCGGTCCAAGCTAAACTAGGCTTAATTGATTTCAAATAATTCAGGGGCATTTGTATATTTTTATTAGATTTTCCGTCTAAATCTTAACGGTGTTAGAGTAAAGTGTAAAAAACGCAACTAGCTAACTTTAAATTAAACATTTTATTATATTTGCAGTAAAGTGTAAAAGGCGTCATTTTAGTATGACTAAAATGTAATTAACTTTTTTTTTAATGTACGCTAATGGAAAATCAACCTCCCCAACAAATTAATGCCACGTGTCCCATACTCAGCATCGAAGAACAACTCTCAGGCCCAACTAAATCCAACCACCTGTCACAGCCTTTCCTCTTGATCTTTTAAATTTGGTTGTCTTATGCACTAATATATGTTACAAATCAATTACCATGAGAAAAATTAATATAAGCTCCCTTTCGTTTTAAAAAAAAATACTATGAGAAAAAATTATTCATAATGTGAAAAGTTAAAATTTTATATTTTTCAATTTCGAAAAAACAAATGCAAATTTACAGATTAAAGAATCTATCCGGATAAACAAAGCGTTGTAAACATTATTCGCTATTTTTACAATACTGTAATAATGTCAAATTCATCATATTAATCTCTTATTAATCTCCACATTTATTTTATATAATTTGTAATAATTTTGTATTACTTTTTTGTTAGTCCTTTAAAAATCATCTCTATCCAACTAACATTTTTATAACACTGTAATTTTGTAGGGTTGCCATGTATTTTTTGGAGATTGTAAATGTCCAAGGCATTATTTATTATGTTGCTCAAATCGTCAACTTCACACCCACTCCATCCGTATGCATACTTTAGTTTTACATTTTTGTATACATACAGTAATATATTTATGTATCTTTCGCAAAAAGGGTAGGTACACTGTTGGAAATTTGCTTATTCCCGACGAGATATTGAAATATCTTGTCGGGTTGGTCACCAGTCAACGATCGAATGTTAATCACAACGGTCGTAACCTTTCCCGGCGAGATGTTTCCCAATATCTCGCGGGGAAAGGTTATGACCTTTTTCGGCGATATATTATATATATCGCCGGGTTAGTTTTACCAAACCGGCGAGATATTGTAAATCTCGCCGGGCCGATTACACATGTCAACGCCCAAATGTTGACCACAACGGTCATAACTTTTTCCCAGCGCGACATTGCACTCTATATTTGATTATCTAACCTTTTAACCTGTTTCTTAATTTTTTGTTTTACGTTGTCAAATATTCTCATATATATTTTCAATATGTTGCTATTTTATGGATCAGACTTGTAGCTTTTGTTTTCACATAACATCTTATTTATTTTCACTTTAAACCATTAACTTTTCACGGAGGCTATATATAAAAGTAGCAATTGAGTGACAAGTCAGAACATTGAAACTCCTCCTCTGTCACCAACATGATGATGATGATGATGATGATGATGATCAAAATGGTCTTCTTCTTTTAAGTAACCATCTCCTGTGCGACCCTCTCCCTCGCCGACACTCCCTTCCCTCTGCATGGCCTCCGATTGAACCTCACACGCACACCATACAACATGTTCTACAAGCCGGTTGTGG
The DNA here is from genome assembly GCA_963920655.1 of Geranium rotundifolium. Taxonomy (NCBI): domain Eukaryota; kingdom Viridiplantae; phylum Streptophyta; class Magnoliopsida; order Geraniales; family Geraniaceae; genus Geranium; species Geranium rotundifolium. The sequence goes on along the minus strand of OY987317.1, from coordinate 4,830,375 downwards.
CGGTGTCCCTGGGAACGCCACCAGTGGAGCAGTTGCTGGTCATGGACACCGGTTCCTCCCTCATGTGGACCCAGTGCCGCCCCTACCAGAGCTGTTTCAACCAGCGCCTCCTTCCATACTACGACTCCTCCTCTTCCAAGACCTTCCGGAGACGTTCTCGTTCCCCGGGGGGCCTCCGCGGGCGGGGTCGTGTTCGGGTGCTCCAAGAACGCCACTCCGCCCACGCCGGTGGGGCACGTGTCCGGGATAATGGGGCTCGGCCCGGCTCCGGAGTCCGTCCTCAACCAGATGTTCCCGCCGCAGAAGAGGAGGCTGTCCTACTGCCTCGCCCATTTCGGCAGCGGCAAAGTCCCCTCCACCACCATCATGACCTTCGGCGACGACGTCCCCGAAATGACACCGCCGCTGAGCACCACTCCGTTCGTCAACACCCACCACGGCTTCCGTGACTACACCCTCAACCTGCTCGACATTAGGTACGTAATTTGATATGTTTGCCGATTGTGATGTTGAATAAGGAGATGGACATATATACGTGGTATTTGAATGTTTTAATTTTGATATATTGACAATTATAATGTTGTTGCCTGATCAGCGTGGGGAACCGGCGGCTGGGGTTTCCGGCGGGAACTTTTGGGCCTGGAGAAGGTCAAGAGCCCGGTGGAGGTGGGACCACTCCGGCTGGTTTCAGGGACTACATGAGCCTGACATACCATTTCGAGGGGGCTGATTACCTGGTTGACGCCAAATACACCGTCCTCGTTCGCCAGCCACGCTCCATCTTTTGCGTGGCGGTCCAGCCGGGTAGTCTAGTGGTGTTGGGGTCGTGGCACCAGCAGAATATGCGGCTCGTCTACCACGTCTCCAACGGCCACCTTGGTTTTGGGGCGGAGAAATGTTAGTTAGTTAGTAGTACTGTGTGTCTGGCTACCATATCAAACTATCCTTACCATTAGCTTTTATTTCATGTCATGTTGCATTGGGTTATGTTACGTTATAATATTGTATGAATGGTGACTTGATCTTATGCTATGGTAACTTCGAATACATGTATAATTACTTCGATTATATATAGCTTTTTCTCACCCCACGTTTTTTCAATTATGGCTCATTTACCTGTACATATTTCAAATTTGGCCAGCCCAATTACACATTTATTTTAAGGATAATTACACTTTGCCACAGCTAAAATGATCAGTTTTACATTTTACTACAACTAAGAAAAATGTTTATATTTTACTATCGCTAATTGCGTTTTTTACACTTTACTCTAACAGTGTTAGATTTTAGATGAAAATTTTCATTTTATAACAAAAAGACCAAAATACCCTTAGGGTTTTCTTCCCTAACTAAGATCAACCTCCACTCAAATCCGATCAGACCCGGTTTAATTATTAATAATTCAAATAATATTAATTAATAATTCAAATAATATTATTTATTAATAATATATTGAAACTTTCGAATTACATGACCCTCTCATACAAACTCCATTTCAGGCTCATAATGTATCAAATCGTAGAGAATCGAAAGATCAACAACTGTAATGAAAGATTTATTTATTAATACTTAATAATATTTTGATATTTAATAATTAAAAAATATTAATTATTAATAATATATTTAATTATTAATAATATGGTGAAACTTTCGAATGACATAACTCACTCATACGAGTTTTGTTTCGGGCTCATAATATATCAAATCGAATAGAATCATAAGTTTAACAATTTCGAAGAAATAAGTTTTTGTCTAAAATTTCATCCAACGACAACAAATTTTTTAATCTTTAAAAAAAATTTGTTCAACATTTACCAATGTTAGAGCAAAATGTTAAAAATGTTATTAATAATTAACTATTTATGTTTTTGGTAATAATTATTTATCACGTAAAATTAAATCAATTATTAATAATATATAGACAAATACTTCTTTCTTCAAAGTTTTTGACTTCCGATTCTCTTTGATTTGATATAATATATGAGCCCGAAACAAAACTCGTACGAGAGAGTTATGTTATTTGAAAGTATTATTAATTATTATTATATTTATAATTAGTATTATTATTACTATTAATTGATATTATTTTAATTATTAATAATAAATTTACTTTTAATTTTAATTATTAATAATTTATAATTGAAAAAATGATTTACTTTTATTTTTATTAAATAATTATAATTAATAATAATATATTATTTTTTTATTAATATAAATTATATATTATTAATAAATATTATAATTTGATGAATAATGGCGTCAATTTGAAATTTTGATGAATAATTGAGGGCAATTTCGACTTTTCATACAACATGAAAATTTTCCATCCAAAATCTAATACCGTTAGTGTAAAGTGTAAAAAATACGCAATTAGCTGTTGTAAAATGTAAACTTTTTTTTTAGCCATAATAAAATGTAAAATCGGTCATTTTAGCATGGGAAAAGTGTAATTATCCCTTTATTTAATGACTAAGAAACTTTACTACCTTGAGAGCAAAAAGAATATAGTCCTTGGGATCCTCTAGTTTGAGTTTTGAGGCTGTAAGTTGGTCCCAGATGGATGGATTGCATCTCAGATAAAAATTCAGAAATTGATTGTCAGAGTTCTTGTTTCATCTCATGAATACGACCCAAAAGCTCATACTAGTGAGTAACATCTGTTGTATACTAAATTTTATTGAGAAGATCCCAAACTTCTTGACAGTATTAAGGCGAGTGGAGTTAGCTTTTACGATGTGTTACATATGTTCTCAAACCAAGTAAGTGTTTGGTGATTCTTACTGCCCATTATTCAAACCGATTATTAAATTTATCCTCAATTTCGTCATTTTTCTTGATAAAAGCATTCATTTTCCCTATCACATAACGACGCTAGATTTTCGTACCAAGAAAACTTGAAAACTGTGGGGCATTGATCCATGAGAAAAACTTGGTAAGAGCTAACCAGCAGCAAAGGATTGTCTCGAATTAAAATATGCATTTGTAAATGAATTTGGAGGCTTGCTTGGACCAGGCCCAATTCTTGAAGCATACCCATTTAATGCTTGGGGACCCAAAATGGGCTGGAAGATGGTTGGAGGTCCAAATGCAAATAAATCTTCTTTTGTGTGGAAGCGGACGGTGGTGTGTAAGCTACACGCTCGTCGGTGGTTGCTGGATCTTGACAGAGTTTAAATTGGATGAGACAATCAGAGCTATTGTGGTTGTAGCTACAATAGGCGATTTGTGATGAGAGAGTTCTTGTGATTTGTGATGGTGGTGATGAAAAACGGTTTTCGTATACCTTGTTCAAACTCTAGGTCTTACTCGTCGATTGCAAGTTTATCGAGCCTTGAAAGTTGATAAGAGTGTTTTCGCTTAGGTCACCATAAAAATTTGTATTCTCACTGTTGGTCTGTTTTATTTTTAAAAGACCAAAATGCTCCTCACCTCCTTTTCTTCCTTTTCTTCTTCACAACCCCTCCCTCACCTCCTTCATCGACCATGACCCTCCCTCCGCCGCCTCCTCTCCCGCCTCGGCCTCGCCGGCGCCGCCGTCCTTTCCTCCACCTCACTCGCGTCGGCACCTTAGACGACGATTTCTTCTTTTTCGGCGACGACGACGACGACCGCTTCGTCTTTGGATCGAGTCGGAAACAACCACCCAATGACACTTTCCCCTCCATCTTCCTCCTCCTTCTCGCCGGTGATGTGGGTCGAGTTTATGAAAATTGCCTCAGCCAGAGACGGACATGCCCACCACACCGAAGTGAGAAAAAGAGAGAGCAGCTAGGTGGAGGACGTGGGTGAAGGGAACGACGTTGGGGGAGGAGTGAAAGGTGGTGGTCGGCGGTGGAGTGGAGAAAAATAACATTTTTGAAGAAAAATGACATATTTTAAAATTTTGAAAACAAATGAGTGGGATTTTGGTATTTTCAAAATAAAAATAGACCAACAGTAAGAAAATTTCATTGTGGTGACCTTATAAATTAAATTAAAATTACGATAATCTAAATAAAATTACAAACTTTTGTGGTGACCTAAGTAAAATATTTAAAGTTAATATTAATAAAGTAAATGTACGTGTGGATCGAAGGGGATGGCCTAGTAAAGATTGGAGGATAAGAGTATTTTTCATTAAACAAAATTCATCAATTTGACGATTTGGGAAATCGGGTAGGCAATTTGGGAGTATGGGTCGATTTGGTGTTGTTGTTCACGTATTTGGTGGGATTTTGCCAATACAATGTGTAGTTATTTTACTTTTAGGTGATAATCGATAAAGAAAATTAAGAAAATTATTTTAAAATACTTTGATAATAACATGGTATTTTCATGCATCAACTTCAATTTTTATTTTTATTGCTTTGAACATCACCTCATTGATGATTTGATTCCGGTGGATTCGAATATTAGTGTGGTTCACAAACTCACTATTATATTGTTTTTAGGATAATGACACTTTTGTGCACCTAACTGTATACAGTTCATATTTTTATATCTTACATTTTTCCCTTTATATTCATATTTTTAAAATATTAAAAATACCAAAACTACTCTGAAATTAAACAAAAATTAAATCTGATATAATCGAGAGAACCGGCCTAATTCTGGTATTATTAAAAATATCAAAATTTTATTAAATCAATTTCAAATTTTCAAAACCTACTCCTTAAACTCTCTCTTTCAATCCCCCTCCACCTCCTCTCCGACTCCGACTCCGACTCCTCCTCTCTCCTCCTCCGCTACTTCCAAACACTCCTCCTCCGCCTTCAACCATCTCCGACCCTCCTCCGCTTTCGACCACCTCCAACCCTCCTCTCAACCATCAACCACCTCCGGCCTCTAAAAAAAAGGCTCGTGGTGGGTCGTGGCTTTTTGTCTCCTACGAACCCGCCAACCCAAAATCGATCATGTCCCTCATTGATGTCAAGGTTGGGGCCGGCAGTGATAAATTGAGACTAGTGTCAATTTCTATGGATACTCTTGTCTGATAGCTTGAACAAAGCTACACTGTTCATATTAATAAAACTACTTCATAAATTTAAGCACTTTGATGTACTTGTTTATGATTGAAAAGCATGCCATTGATCATGAAAATGATAATTGAAACTCCTTCAAACACCTAGGCACACAATTCACTGTTCTGTATTTGAAAAACACACCTATGCACTCCTTCAAAAGACCATTTACATCTGAGCCTTAAATATTCAATAACTATTCACCCATGACATCATGGCTCTGGGAAATAATCAAAATAAGCAACACCTCTCAATTCACCCCAAGATCTTCATGTTCGAGCAACAAAACACCTAGCTAGATTCCTTCAAAACATCATCATCCAAACACAAGAGTAACATATGAACCTAAAATCTATTAGTCTGCTGTAAAATGTTAATGTTTTAAATAGAAAAACATAAGTGCATGTCAACTAACAAGATGTACGTTGGGAAGTTGAAGTTGAGGGAGCAATATGGGTTCGATTTCGCGAGTACATGGGAATTAATTTTGAGGTATATACTCACCAGAATTAAGGAGAGGTTGGTTTTCCTGAAATTGAGACTATACCCATATGAGATCATCATGACAATTCCTTCCTTTTTTTTATTACTTTCCATGTCTTTAAATTACATACTCAAAAATTATTCGGTAAAATTGTATACTAAACATATTTAATTTAATTAATTAAATAATCAAATAAAAACTTGTTAGCAATCAACGGGTGAAATAGTGTGTAAAACCATAAGCAGACAGTACTCTCTCTGTTAGGGTTTCTCACGACGCCCATCTCCTCTGGCGGTGATGTCTGCGTGTACCAGCGTCGACGGCTGGGTAGTGCGGCGGTAGGGGCGGAGCTCCTGTGGTAAGTATAGAAGTAGTAGCTGGGTTTCAGTATGAAAGAGGCGAGGTCGGGACTCGTTGGGTTGAGACGACTGAAACGGGAAGAGGGCGAGACGGAAAGGGGAGAGGTGTGGATGGATGGAGGCGAGGTCGGGTGGCTGAGACTGGTGAGGCTGGAGCTGGGGCATGCCTGGGTTGCGATGGCGGAGCATGCTGGGGGCAGGGCATGAGACGGGAGGGGTGGAGTTAGGCAGGGAGGAGCTGGGGTCGGGGACTAGGGCTGGGCAGGGAAGGGAGGAGGCGGAAGGGAGCTGGGGTCTGCATGTACAGACGGGATTGAGGAGGGAGGTGCGACAGGGAAGGGGGGTTGGGCGGGGACGGTGGAGCTATGCCGGAGGCCAAGGGAGTGGAGGTGGTGAGCAGGAGGGGAGGGAGGCACGGAGGAGCAAGGGAGGGACTAGAGCTGAGGAGGGGAGGAGGAGGACGGAGGGAGGCCAAGGGAAGGTGGGGATCGGAGAAGAAGGACGGCCAGAGGGTGGGCTGGGAAAGAGGAGGGGGTCGGGGTCGGAGGTGGGATTTGAGCCGGGACGGATTGAGACCCTGCAACCAGGAACCGGCGGTTTTGGTTGGTTGGTAGGCCGGTACTAGGAGGGAACCGGAGTCATCTGGCGTCGGTGGGCAGACTCATGCAAACATACTGAACTAGGGGGCCTTGGCTTGCTCAAGATTAAATACGAACGACACTGGAAGGAAATAGGGGATCCCTGGTGTCGATGGGTTGATCAGGTTAAACCCAATGAGTTGGGAGAATTTGAATTTCGTGATACCAATATTGATCGAGAAAGCTGGTTCAAGGCGGTCTGCAGCAAGATCACAGGGCTTCTCCATTCGTATGAATTGGAGGTCGTGGCTCTGCATGATGCTAACTGGTTCGAATCGATTGGTCTCCAGTTTCATCAAGGATGTCCGCGTACAACATTCTGCAGCAAGATCACGGGGCTTTTCCATCCGTATGAGTTGGAGACCGTGGCTCTACATGATGCTAAACGGGGCGAGGTGAACAACTTTGGAGGAATTACTAGCGAATTATGTTGCGAACTATCCACTATCAAAACATGTAATCAAATGGCTCACGAATTGGCCAGTTTTGTCTTAACTAACAGTAGCTGGGATTATGGTGAGGAGTTTGTCCTACCATCTATACCTTCCGTTGTTCGGTTTGATGTCGAGTTAGTTGCTATTTAATTAATAAAATTTGCTTTTACCTTAAAAAAACTGGTGAAATAGTGTTATTCACGTAAGAGTTTAGGTATGAGTAAAAATAGGATGGATTGGTGGTGGGTTAATAATGGAGCATGTTGATGTTTAATGCGTTGAAAAATTTGAAAACACATCACATGACATCAACGATAAATAACACTATTGCACTTCGGGTCATCAACATTGTGAGCCAGACGGGCTCATCACGAGAGGAAAAGAAACACGAAGCCGTAGAGGTCACTGACGTGAGAAAAAGTCGGTGGAGGAGAAGGCTCTGGCCGAGAAAAAGCCCGCGGAGGAAATGGCTCCGGCCGAGAAGAAGCCAGCTGAGAAGAAGTTGGTAGAGAAGATGCCCGCAAAGGAGAAGGCTCCGGCGGAAAAGAGAAATCATCTTCAATTCACTCGCGGGAAAAACGAAGAGCTTGAGCAACATGAGCAAACACCAGGCAAAAGTTAAATTAAGAAGTGCCAAATGGGGGTTTTCGGTCATCAACGTCTTAAGAATTTCTTGCACTTCGGGTTTCTTGTGTGGTAGAGTCTCGGTTATGCTTTGCTTAAGTGGGATTTCATCTCTTGCCTTTTAAATTTTTTATTTTGTTTTTGCTCTTAGACTATCTCAGTGTAGTTTTATTATGGGGTAATTACAGATCAGTACACCCGCCGAAACCTCATTTAAGAATCAGTCCCCCAAGTTTAAAAAAAATTTCTCGGTCCCCCAAGTTTCATTATGTTACACTTAGGTCCAATTCCGTTAGATTTAACTGATATTGTTTGTAAAAAGTCTAAAATGCCCCTAATGTAAAATTACAAAATTATTACAATTATCTTATTATATAAAATGGCCAATTTACCCTCAATTGATTTCAAATTTCAACTTATGATATAAGGTTACATATGTCTTTTCAAATTAATAAATTAAAAAAAATTAAATTTAGAATAAATGAGGAAAAGTCTTATTTGCCCTCATTTCAACAAATGGGTCTTGCCCTCTTCCTGCACAAATACGTATCTACTCTTCCATCGATTCCGGCGATGGCACGACTCTGTGTGTCGCTTCGTTTCCCGCCGGCAACAAAGACCTCACCGGCAAGTGTTGTATCCGCCATCAGGCACAGACCGTGAAACTCTAACAAGGGCTCTTCGAATCAGAGTTGTAGCGGAGGTTTCTGGCTACAGTCGGTCCCAATCCCTTCGACGGCTTAACCTCCGACGCTGAAGCCATGACATGCGAGTGAGAGAGTCATGCTCGTGCATCCTGGCGAGACCGAAGTATCCGAGCCTCCCGTGGAGGTTGGTGTCGAGACCGAAGTATTCGGTGCGACCCAGATCTGAGCTCCCTCCTTCTCACCCATATCTAAGCGAGTATTCTCTGTCTCCGCTGAGGGCCGCCCCTGGCGCGACCTGTCACCGTCGATTTCAGGCAAACTACTAACAACCACCGTTGGAATTACTCTAGTTGGGTTTTGCTCCAAACAAATGGCTAAAAATAGTGTATAAATACATATTTATGTTATATATAGATGTTATGTATCAAAAATCTATGGTGAAACTCTTGTTGATAAGATGTATTGATTAAAGATTTGTTCAAAAGAAATTGAAATTTTACATGAATTCAATCCAACGAGAGGGGAGAGAGGTGGGAGATGAGAGGTTGAAGAAAGGGGCAATAGAGTCATTTCATTTGTTTTTTATTATTACTATTATTTTGTTATTAAAAATTACTAATATATCCTTAATTATAAAGTCAGTTTTTAATTCAATTGAGGGTAATAAAGTCATTTCATAGTCCTTATAATTTAATTTTTATTTCTTTTATTTGTTTACTGAAAAGACAAATATACCCTGAATTAATTAGTTCATTTAGGTATTTAATTAGGGTAAAATAGTCATTTCATGAGTACCACACAATAATTACATAAGTTTGAAAATATATCTTGAGGGCATTTTAGTCATTACAAAAATAGAGCTGTTAGATTTAACTGAGATTGGACTAATGTGTTAACGTTTTAAACTTGGGGAACCGAGAAAAACAATTTCAAACTTGGGGGACTGATCCTAAAATGAGGTTTCGACGGGTGTACTGATATGTAATTACCCCTTTTATTATTACTATTAGAATGTTTGTGTTCGGTATGCATTAGGTTAGGTAATAGGATGACAATTTGGTCATCTTGTTTTTTTGGGCTCTGGCTTGAAAGTGTGTATAGATTATGTTCCTTTTCCCTCTAGTGTACTTGTTCAGAAACTCTAGTAAGGATTGTTATGCTCTTTTCATAAAGTGGATGGTTAGTTAAGTGTTATCATTACTTTACTAATCAAATCAATCTCATAAACCAAATTGACTTAACCAAGTAATTATATATTAAGAGTCCATTTTCACTCATACAACAATATTAAATCACAACATAGCATGAAGTAAAATCTTAAAGCAAGAGTAAGGATATATATACACACGGTACATGGCAGGCACTAGTTACAACTCTCAGGGCCGAAAGCTAGGTGGCCCATTGGCAAATCATAGACTATTCTGGTGTTCTGTTGGTGCCAAGACCCCAACACCACTAGACCACGATCGCCCCCCGATTGAATGGCCACACAGAAGAATGAGAGTCTTGCGGACGAGACTTGTGTACTTGCATTCCACAACGTAGCCCGCTCCCTGGAAATGGTACGTCAGGCTCATGTAGTCCTTGAAACCAGCCGGTCTCTGGTAACACAACTCGAGCGATCCCACATCCCGCCGGCTGAGCTTGATCCTCTTCAAGCCCAAGCCGGTGTAGTACCCCAGGGCTAGACATATGAAGCCAAAAGATGTTAATCAAACACAAACTGTATATAGCACACATCATGTTAAATCAAGTATAGGCGAGTACTTCTCCGCGTGCTTTTTCTTGCTTCTTGACATTCTCCACGTGAATACTATACTTTACTACACTTTCTTCTCCCCCTAATTGCCTCAAAAATATGCCAAAGCGCATATGAAATCTCAACCAAACACACATATATCGCAAAAAAAATATTAGCGAGTGCAAGTTCAAACAAACATACCCAAGGGCACATGATTAGCCTTACAAAGATACCTCGGACATTCCCCCGAGTGAATATAAGTACGTACCGTCATCCAAAAAGGAAAAAGGTTTTAAGAACCAGAGATAAGTTAAACAGTAACCGGCTAGATACTTTTCGAGGTAGACTCCTCATCCTCTTCTTCAGACACTGCAACAGCCTTGCCTTTTCCCTTCCTTGCTTGCTGGACGTCTTGGAGTAGACCCTCACAGATAGTCTTCCTGTGGAACATTGCATCCATAGTCTTGTCCAGAAACAAGATTTCTTCATGAAGCTCCTTTTCGACATCTCTCTGGACATCTCTCGATCCAGCTGCATTCCTTGATGATTCCCTTTAGGGACGACCAATGTCTTGGACATGAGTCCGTTCAAATAATTTTGGACTGAAGGTAATGACAGAGGGCTTTTTCCCAGCAACATCGTAGACACGTAACAGCTTATGATTCCAGAGATAAGCAAAAAGAAACCGATTGGCATTTTTACAGCAAATGATTTGGCATGTTTGTTCAAGTGATCGATTAGGAAATTACCAAAATCAAACACAAAACGCGTACCTATTTGATAGATAAGACGAGCAAGTTCTAGTGTTATAATGGAGTCGTTAGATGAAGGAGCCCAGTTGGCAATACCAATTCAGAAGAGGATCGAGTATTTGGAGGTGAGAACAGTGTAGAGATTTGGAGCGTTCAAGATCATCGAGATAGCGGAAGCATAAACAATACAAACTCCAAAAACTATCCAAGAACATGAACCATTAAATCTCAAAGTAAAATCATTTAACATTATTAATGGTTCAAAATGGTCAGCTATGCAAAAAACAAAAAGTTCATTGATCAGTGGCAATCTAAATTCCATAATCAGTGGCAACCTAAATTCTATGTCAGATAAATAAAGAATAAAATAGAAAGCCTATAGATTGTTGGATCATAATCAAGAGACAGACAACAAGCAATAACACTTTCCAGCAAAGGGATAATTTTCTATTACTCACAAGAACTATTTAAATAGGATACAAAAGTTTGAGAAATAAATACAGAAAATAACTCCTAATAAAACATGTAATAAAACTCCTAATTAAACTTATATTAAAAGAATAACCGTTTCAGCAATTTAATTATATTTATTCTTGAGACTTTACTCTTGTAACCAAGCCAAGAACAAAGCGTTGTTTAACTCCTCTTGTCCATCTCTTGTGCGCCAAGCTTCCATTGTCGATGTACAAGTTCGAGATTACGAAGACCAACATAGATCAGTGGCAATTCAAAATCAAGAAGCAATGGATAACTCTACACACAGAAACATGATTTTATTATAAAGTTACCCAAACTAAACATATCATTTTCTTGTAAAACTTAGAATATATTAATATATTATACAGTTTTTACAGATGAAACTGAAGATTATACCGTTAATGTATAATTATAGAGAACGATTGGGATATTTTTATACTTGTAAAAGCCCCAATATAAATATAACACCATATTAGATTATGTTAGAATACAATACATCTATAAATATGGACTCTCCTTGCATTAATATCTCATAGAATACAATAAGTAACAAATGATTTCTTCTTTTTCAATAACAATCCTCTTGATTCTCTCTGTATCCATAATGTCTACTGCTATAACATAATAGATTTCTTGGAGTATTGCATCAGACTTGAACTTCAACATCCATCTGGACAATGGAAAGTTCCAGAGAACGAGATCATTCTAACCATGACGTGTCATGATCAAGAACGAGTTAATGGAATGATTCTTAGTGGCACAAATAAATTGTCTTCCGATTATATGAAAGCTTTGTGTAAAGTATTTCATAACGACGACAAAGTTATGAAAAGATATGTTAAGGTTAGTTTTTCGACTTATGACGCAGATACTATAATTGGTGGACAGGTTTGTAGTAAATTTTAATTTCTCTGTTGAGCTGAATTTTCTATAAAAGACAAATTTGAACTGATGTTATGTAATATGTGCATGTTCTCTTGATTTATATTAAAAAAATTATCCGAAAAATTATGTCCATCGTGGTGTGTGATTTATTGCCGACACAATCTACTATAATTAAGATATTATGTTGCTTTCTTTTCATACGCACTCTTGCTTGTGTAATCAAACACGTATATATTTTACATCATTATTAGAGTATGTGCATTATCATGGTAGTAAAATAAAGGGAGAAAATCACTTTATTAATTAAACGTTTTTGGATTTTACGTAACTATACATGACTATGAATTTAATTTCCTTTTTGACCTTACCTTTTACTTTGTTATACCTCAACTAAAATCCGTCAAATTCTATTAGTATTTAGGGTAATTATCCATAACCAACTTCAAAGGTGAACACTAATTAACTACAAAACTAACAGTTACAAACAACAATTGACTTGTAACAAGTTAACAACACAGCTTCAAATTAACGTCTCGAATTGATATTTCTATTAATAATTTAGATTACATCTAACTGATTGAACTACTATTTCTCGTCCTACCATCTTTTAGAGTGTAATTCTCTTAAATATTACAAAAATGTCCATATTTAATTTCTTGAACTATGAAGCAAATAGTACGTAACCAATAAATACAAAAGAACAAAAAATGGTATTGGTAATTACTATTACTTCAACTGGTGAAATAGTGTTATTTACATAAGAGTTTATGTATGAGTAAAAATAGGGTTAATAATGGAGCATGTTTATGTTTAATGCGTTGAAAAAATTGAAAACACATCACATGACATCAACGATATTTAGAGATATGAGCTTAAATGATGTGAGGCTATTTTAGGAAATCTAAAATTGAAAGTTGTTCTCCGATATTTAGTTGGCGCCAAAATTTTAAATTATTAGGGAAGAAGAAGAATCAAAGATAAAGTAACTGATTAATTACATGAAATAATTATATTTTTAATGAAATATAGCTTATTTATAGATGACACTATTGTAATCAGAGGGGATATTATTTGTGAGAATTCATTCTTTATTTTATATGATAAACATCTACTTACAAAGTTGGGCATACAAAATTTAACAAGGTTCAACATTTCATTAAAATTTGTAATGTATGCAAAACAAGACGACAAATGTTTTACAACATTCACAACAAGTGACTCGTCAAGTAGTAAATCGAAACGTGAGGGGTGTATTTCTAGTGACAAGGGGGACGATGGTAATAGTGGAAATGAAAATGCCAATGAGTACTGAGTACATCAAGCCCGCACATTCCATGGCTTCAGTTTCTGTTGGGCCATAAAACCCAAAGACAATTTTTCTTAAAAAGTTTTAGTAACAACAAATCGTTCACAAAACATATTATATTTATATACAACTTCACACAATAGATTGCAATAATACAACCTATTAAAACTTCAAGAACCCAAAATTATTTACATATTACAATTACAATAATAGGGACAATTTAAAAAACATGCAAAACGATACAATTGTTCCTATAACATACAACTGTAATTACATATGATCAAAAAAAATATGTGCCATTCTCACGTTGCTTGGAGTCATTCAAAATCTCTCGACATTGGAAAGAATGAGTTCATCTTGCAGCTGCATGAATCAAGAATTAAAAGGCATCAGTTCAATAGTTGCATAATATCTAAAAAAGAAAGAGAAGTCGTAACAATCTATAAAATATAGAGCCTCCAAGTACAAATAAAATACCCTAACGCCGAGTAGCAAATGTGAGAATAAATCAACCAAATATAAGACTCCCCTTGATAGACAACAGAACATATAGATTCTCATAACTCGCTCCATATGTAGTAAAAACAATACCAAAATTTACCTCATTTTAACGCCAATTCCACAAACTACATTGAAATGCATGGCTTGATAAAATAATAGAAATGACGAACGCATGAAAAATAGGCTTCGCCTCTAAATGTTATAAGAAAAGGAAATTATATGCTAATAAATTCATAATCTAATTACAGAGGCTAAACGGTGTCGTTTCGGATGAAATGATTTTACATTAATTTGAAGCAAATTGTCATGTTTGCGATTGTAATTCAAAAGAGCTAAACGGTGTCGTTTCGGGTGAAATGATTTTGGCGCGTAAGATAGTTAATGGGCTTCAAAGCCCATCCACGTTAAAGCTTAAGACCAGGAAACATTATGTAATTAGAGAAGCTGAAAGCGGTTATTACGACACGTCACCAATTAACAGTTAATTAATCCATCTTCCATGGACAGTTATTCAAACGTGGACACGTGTACTCCGACATTTACCAATAAAATTTCCTTTTATTTATTTTTTCATTAATAACGTGACCGTATGCAACAATTCTATGCTTTACTGTCAACCGTCGATTACATGATCTAACGCCTCAAGTATCTGTTCGTAAATTCACAAATTAATATACATAATTTTCTATTGATTACACACCCCTAGAATTTTCTATTTAGCTCGCGAGTCGAGTACATTAATATTCAATTAGTCATGTATTTTTATCATGTTTCAAAAAAAACCTAGTCGGCGCAGGGGTTTCTTTGCAGGTTTTATTTGTGGTTTATACCCTTCGCCCATAGCAATTTGGGTTTTTTGTCGAAAATCGACGATGTCTCACGGCGGCACGGCTCCATCTGTGAGGGCTTCTAGTACGGCTATAGTTTCGGGTCTTGCGGTGGTAGCTGCGACGACAACTGGCGGTGAAGGAAACAGATCTAGTGGGATGGCAGAAACAGAGTCGAGTGCAGTGGGGTTGAGGACGAAATTGCAGGTGGGGCGAGCTTGGATCGCGACGGTAGATCGGTACTGGGAGGAAACTGGGGTTATCTGGCGTCGGTGAGCAGCCTCATGCAAGCATATCGAATTAGGGGGTCTCGGCTTGCTTAACCTTCAATACGTGGGAACCAGCGGTTTTGATTGGTTGGTAGATCGGTATTGGAAGGGATATGGAATTATCTGGCGTCGGTGGGCAAACTCATGCAAGCACACCGAATTACGGGTACTCGGCTTGCTTAAGATTCAATACGTCACTTGTGTGTCCTATTGTGATCGGTACTGTAAGGAAAAGAGGGGTCCATGGTGTCGATGGGTTGATCAGGTTAAACCTAATGTGCTGGGAGAATTTGACTTTCGCGATGCCCATATTGATCGCAGGGTTGATCGAGGAAGCTAGTTTAAAGCGGTCTGCAGCATGATCACGGGGTTTCTCCATCTGTATGAGTTGGAGGTCGTGGCTCTGCATGAAGCTAACTGGTTCGAGTCGATTGGTCTCCGGAGTTATCATGGATGCCTGTGTAAAGCACTTTGCAGCAAGATCACGAGATTTCTCCATCCGTATGAGCTGGAGGCCGTGACTCTACGTGATGCTAAACAGGTCGAGCTGCACAACTTTGGAGGAATTATTAGCGAACGGTGTTGCGTACTACCTACTATCGGAACATGTGTTCTTTGTTTTACTTGTAATCAAATGGCTCACGAATTGGCCATGTTTGCTTTAACTAACAGTAGATGTGATTATGATGAGGGGTCTGTCCCACCAACTGTAATTTCAGCTGTCCGGCTTGATGTCGGGTTAGTTGCTATTTAATCAATAAAATTCGCTTTTACCTTAAAAAAAAAGTGGTGAATCAAGTCAAACCAATCTCAAGTTGACTCGTTTCATACTTAATTAATTAATTAAATTATTTAATATTAATTTCATAGATATTTGTATCAATCAAGCTCGAATGACTATATATTCTAGGGGAAATTGCAGGTCACTACTCTGTACTACGTAACTTTTACATGTTACTACCCTCTACTTTTTTTAGTTGCATGTCACCACTGTAAGGTTTCATTTAGTTGCACCGTCCATCAGAGAGTTAAGTTTGATGTAAAAAGTCCAAAATACCCATATATTAAAAAAATTCAAAAATTAAAAAAAAAATCTTTTTAACTTTTTTTTTAAAAAAAATTTATCAGATAAATAGTAAAACAGTGATTTCAAAATTATTTTTTTTTAAAAAAAATAGTATTTTCAAAAAAAATTATTAAAAATAAAAAGCCAATTTTAACGACATTTTTTTTATTTTTAATATTTTTTTGAAAAATAATATTCAAATCAGTTTTTATTATTTCTTCCATAAAAAATTTAAAAGAAAAATAAGTTAAACAAATGATTTTTTTTTCATTTTTTAAATACAAGGGTATTATAGTGATTTAAATATTTCAGTTTCAAATTTTATTAAATACTAAAATACCCTTATATTTAAAAAATTGAAAATTTGAAAAAGAAATCATTTGTTTAAATTATTTTTATGGAATAAATAATAAAAAATGGCATATCTTAACCAAATCCTTTGCGTGGGCTCGTCGTGCACTTGTATGGTCTGGCAAGACTTACCTGTCTTATAGTTTGGGTGCTTTATCTGTTTTTGATTTCATCGCTTGTTGCTTTGTCTGGTTCAACTATACTGCTTATCCGAGTGAGTTCTACGGACCCACTGTTAAGAAAGTAATAATTTTAACAAAATATATTAAAAATAAAATAAAAAAAAACATTGTTAAAAATGGTTTTTTATTTTTAATATTTTTTCTGAAAAACCCATTTAAAAAAAAATTATTTTGAAATCAGTGTTTTATTATTTACCTGATAAAAAATATTTTTTAAAAAAAAATGTTCAAAAGATATTTTTTTTTAATTTTTGAATTTTCTTAATATAGAGGTATTATACACTTTTTACATCAAACTTAACTCGGTGATGGACGGTGCAACTAAATGAAACCTTACGGTGGTGACATGCAACTAAAAAAGTAAAGGGTAGTGACATGTAAAAGTTGTATAGTATAGAGTAGTGACCTGCAATTTCCTAGGATTATAGGAAGTGTGATGTTTCTCATGAACTGTACACGACCTGACATGGCTTACGCGGTGAGCAGGCTCAGCCGGTACACGCATAACCCTAGTGATGAGCATCGGAGAGCACTAAATCGGTTGTTGAAGTACTTGAAAGGGACAATTGACTGGTCCCTACATTATAGCAAGTTTCCTGTCGTCCTGTAAGGATTTTGTGATGCTAATTAGGTGTCAAGTACTGATGAAGTTAGCTCGACCAGTGGTTATGTGTTCACCTTAGGTGGAGGTGCTATCTCGTGGAAGTCTTCGAAACAGACTTGTATAGCCCGATCCACTATGTAATCTGAGTTTATTGCCCTTGAGTTGGCTGGGCGGGAAGCAGATTGGCTGAGGAACCTACTGGCAGATGTGCCGGTTTGGGGAAGACAGGTTGTGCCTGTTTCTTTGCATTGTGATTCACAGGCAGCCACATATGTAGCTAAGAATAATGTCTATAATGGTAAAAGAAGACATATTCGCATTAGGCACGATGTGGTTAGACAACTCCTGAGTAGTGGAGTCATTTCTTTGGAGTTTGTGAGATCCGAAAGAAATCTGGCTGACCCTTTTATAAAGGGATTATCAAGGAAGGTTGTCCTTGATACGTCGAGAGAAATGGGGCTTAAACCCTTACATCAAGGTAGTATGGTTGATTCTGGGTGAACAAAACCATATGAGTCTTGATTGTCATCTCTATGACATATATTTGAGATTCCATAACCAGTGGTTGTGGCACACTTGATGGATCTTATCAGTTGATGTAAGGTTGGACTGTGTGTCCTTAATAACTCAAAACTTTATGTTAGGTGCTTGTAAGACGCACCTAGAGAGCTACCTTATCAGTTGTTGTGAGGTTGGACTGTGTGTCCTTAATATCTTAAAATTTTGTGTTTGGTGCTTATGAGACGCACCTGAAGAGCTACCTACGTGAGTGTGATAGTGTGACCGCTAT